>OY720465.1:31701387-32011387 GCA_963082715.1 Harpalus rubripes
TTCCGATTCATCATTTTCTTCAGCCCACTTCAAACAAGTTTCAAAACTTCTGACTGCCTCTTTGTGCTTTACATGTCCTGGATACCGATTCTTGAAATATGAGAATTTTCTCACAAGATGACATAAAATTTCATCTTACTCTCATCTCATTTCATATTTTCTCACTTTTTACCTTCCGTCACCTTTAGGTAAGGAAGGTATTGTCTTTGGTCAAAAAATTCGATGATGAGTTTTTAATCAATAAGCACGTTTTAGGGTCCCTAGAATACGAATTTACTATTTTTACGATGATGTCTGTATGTGTGTGTGTGTGTGTGGATGTGTGTGTGTGTGTGTGTGTGTAACAAAATTTTCGTCTGCGATAACTCTAATACTACAGTTACAAAAATTATAATTTTTTCGTATACTTCTTCGTTACATCCATATGAAGAGCTGATTAGATTTTGGTTAGAATTGGTCAACCGGAAGTACCATTATTTGAAGATTTTAACAGTTTTTCTTGAAAAACCTATGTTAAATATTATTTTTTCACATTTGATGTTATTATAAATATTAAAGAATATTTTATTCTCTATACGATTTGACTGCATTTTATACTTAATATTAAATGGATATAGAGTTAAAAAATTATAAAGAATTTAAATTTCATAAAGTAGCCATAGCTATGGAAACAGCTACTATATTAAGAAAATTCTGATTGAAAGATGTCAGTGTCAAGTGAAAATGAGATAGTGTGTTTGTCTTATAATTTTACGGGAAATATAGGATCTTTCGCTTTCTGTATGGAATTTGTATAAAATACATACAACTGCTTTTAGGTAATGTACAAGAAATAATAATAATAAATCTTTTATTTCTGCAGATACATTACATTGTATATAGAAAACGTCACAAAATAATAATTTTCTGTATGAAATTTGCATAAAATACATGCAACTGCCGGAAGGTAATGTACAAGAAATAGAATATTTAATTTAGCAAGGAACTTTCTGTATGAAATTTGTACAAAATACATAGAACTGACGGAAGGTAATGTGCTGGCCACATCAGATTTTTTAATTCCCGAAACAACGTGAGATATATTTCACCTATCTAAATGGCTATGATTTAGCAAGTGAAAAATTTGACATAAAGTGTGGTTTTTGACATTGACAGTATTAGTCCAAGATCCCAGGGCCCCCAGACGTAACTTATTTTCTCAAAGATGAAATGTGTGGAATAGAGTAGTATTCCTATGTACATTGAACGCACGCATACCTGCTAAGTTGAGTAGACGGCCAATTTACAGGTACCAGGTGCGAAAGGTAAGTAAAAATTGGACTTACTTCACTTAAATTCTGAAAGCTGATTTTTATGTATTGCTTATAGAATATTAGTAGAAAATAATATTCAACACTCCCAGACACTTCCGGTCGGCCTTAACTTCCGATAGACGCTTTAAAGCTCACACAAAAATACATGAACTTTACTTATTTTCTGATGCTTGATTTTTATATATGTTACTTAGGGGACTATTTCAAACCTATATGTACACAGCCAGACAAATGCTAAGGGACAAACATCCCCTCAGACACAAAAAACATTCTGCTATGAGTAAACTGATTTCCCCCTCTTAAACTTACAGTCTGCTCCACTTTACTGTATGTTTGCACAGTAGCATCCTAAGTGGCACAAAAATATTTTGTGGAATTTTAGTCCACAATTTTTAATTTTTGACTTATTGTTCAATAAATTTTATCGAAAAGTCAACATTTTTTTGTGTCGCGTGGGATACAGTATTATATTGAGTTTGTAAGAGCATAGATGTTAATTTAGAAAATAAATATAGTTTAAATGTATTTTTTTTTTCAGATGCTACAGAGCAAACACACAGTAGAGTAGAGTAGACTGTATGTTTAAGAGGGGGAAATCAGTTTACATGGCTATCTTGCTCGCTCTGAAACGCGTGTATAGTCCCCCGCGCTCATACTCATAGCAGAATGTTTTTTGTGTCTGGGGGGATGTTTGGCCCTTAGCATTTGTCTGGCTGTGTACATATAGGTTTGAAATAGTCCCCTAAGTAACATATATAAAAATCAAGCATCAGAAAATAAGTAAAGTTCATGTATTTTTGTGAGCTTTAAAGCGTCTGTCGGAAGTTAAGGCCGACCGGAAGTGTCTGGGAGTGTTGAATATTATTTTGTACTAATATTCTATAAGCCATACATACAAATCAGCTTTCAGAATTTAAGTGAAGTAAGTCCAATTTTTGCTTACCTTTCGCACCTGGTACCTGTAAATTGGCCGTCTACCCAACTTAGCAGGTATGCGTACGTTCAATGTACATAGGAATACTACTCTATTCCACACATTTCATCTTTGAGAAAATAAGTTACGTCTGGAGGCCCTGGGATCTTACTCTATATTACATTGCACTCTTCTTTGATTGCCTTTATATATTTGCCCTGATAATTTTATTTTAGCTGGTATTGATAATGTTGCCATTCGTAACTACTTTTTCTAGATTTATTGAATTTTGACTCCATATAGCCCGTGTCCGTAGTGTAGTGATCTGTGGTAGGCATCCCGCGGGCCAAATATTCTCCGCCCCTATGCTTACGCGTGACTAACGTATAGCTAAATTTTCTGTATTAACTATTTATTATTATTATTATTATTATTGCCGTTATCTATTTATATTTAAAAGTTGTAATTATAATAGCTAAATGTATGTCATTTCCAACACCAAGCTGGATACCCACAAATTAAAAAACGTAAAGTATTTAGTTTTTTTTTTTTTTTTGGAATCCCTAATGCTGATCTTTGACTTGGTTGGTTGATATAAATTGTCACCCAAGCGATCCACTAAATTTTTATTCAGCTGAAATATTTCAAAAATTTGGTTCAAAGAGTAATTTCTGTATTTTCCAAATGCATTAAAGCAGCAACTACTTCTCTTTCGTCAACCATGATATTTGTAATTATTTTATTTATAGAAGAAACCAAATGATTTCCTCATTTAGGTAGCAGGAATCACTTTGCTGTTCGGATTAACGAGGCTCTGATTATGGCTCCTAGTTGTCGTTGTTCGGATTACTGAAGGTTCAGATTAAAGAGGTCATACTGTATTTGTTCGAAATCAATTTTTAGTTCCATACTACTGAAATATATATATATATATATATATATATATATATATATATATATATATATATATATATATATATATATATATATATGTATATTCTATATAAATTTGCAGCCGCGGAATAGACGATAAAAGATGGTCTTGAAGAACTCCTACGTATTTGTCTGTTTGAAATTGCTAACATGCAACTCACAAATTATGCATTATTCAAATTATTCAATGATATACAGTGACCAGTAGTGATCGCCGATTACAATAATTATTTAATAATAATAAGTTAATTTAAATATATCATAATAAAAATCAATCATCTATAGCAAAATATTTTTATTAGTTAGTAGTTGGCACACTGTATTCAAAAAATCTGATGTGGTCAGCACATTATATAAAAAATATAAAAATATATTAAATTCTTACGAAAATTGTAAAACACATCTAAAAGAAATTGCAAGTTACAAATACCATATATTGAGACATCACAAATTCTCAAAAGAAAAATCAGTCACATAAAATTATCATAATAAACAAAATTACTGATGGAAATATATGTATTCCCGTTACTATAATATCGCTGACCACAACAAATACATTTATCCATTCTTGCTTTATGCAAAACAAAAACACATCGTCGCTAATTTAAAAATGAACCATCGACAAACCACCTCATCAGGTACGTGACCTGACTATTCGTCACTTCTGGTTAGACAGAAAGAGAAAGACTTACATCCTTTTCTAACTATAGGAAAGAGATAGAGTTTCAGCACCTCTGGAAGGACAAAGATAACAATATAGAGATGTGTTTGTTAGAAAGAGAGACATGAAATTGGATTTGAAATTGCGTGTAAATTATATACGGGGTATTGGTGTACGTATTGGGAATTACGAGTTGAATACTAGTGTATATCTTTGAAGTTCATATGTGATTGTAGTTTGACTGATTATAGAGGATTTATTACACAAAATAATATGGTTCTGTAATTTCGTAGAATTGACACACGAATAACTATTGCGTAAAAATTTCATAATGATGTAAAACAGGCCAGTCGGCAAAGGGTTTATTGTGGAAATAATTGGTGGCAAGCTGGAGTAAATTTTATAATCTTTATTGGGATCTCCAAAAAGACATACTCATTTTGCACCCTCTAGCGACCCCGGATTTTGCCGTCTTGGATCAAAGGTGCAAAAAACGAGTTTTTGGCATATACCTATTAGACTAGTACAGTGGTTCTTAAACTTTTTTCTTGGCGACCCACTTCGTAACCCAATAAATCGTAGCGACCCTATGACGGCTGTGAGACAAGGTATCCAGAAGAAAAATTTTTTTTCCATTCAAGGTCAAATATCTTATAATTGAAAGTTAGATTTTTTCAAGGGATGAGCAAATGCATGTTTTTCTCTTTCATGTACAAAAATAAATTGCCAGATAACAGAACGTTTTAGGAAAGAGCCAGGAAAAGAGAATACATTTAACGGATTGCAGCAATATACATAATTTTAGAAACTTTCCGGAAATTTCGCGGTGGGGAGGGGGAGGTTTGAACCCGTAAACCACAACCCCATAGCTACGGCACTGACCAATAGCCTGTATTAATATAATAATTAAGATAAAACACACACTTTAGAATGCAAAGATTATTTATTTGTATACTTTAACTTGTGTAACAAAACCAAAATGTTATTTTAACATATGTGCATACAAATAATTTACAAACATTTCAGTGTGATGGGTGAGCTTGTTTTTTCGAACATAAAATATTTATTCTTGGTTCAATATTTGTAATGGCTGGTCTGATTGCGTTTTCAACATTTATTAATTTATTTCTATATTTTGATTTAATATAAACCAAAAGTCACGTAATACAAAAAAAGCTTCAAATTAAGTAAAATATTAATTTTCGGCCGAGTTTGTCGCGACCCAAAAGAAAACTCACGCGACCCACTTTTGGGTCGCGACCCATAGTTTAAGAACCGCGGGACTAGTATATTGCTAATGCTCGTATCTTTCCCATAGAGTAGGTGTAGGAAACACTGTGAAATGGAAATATCATTTCTGTATAAGTCTATCTCACACAAACACCCAATCTGGAATTATGCGCACGCTCATAAATCTTGACTACTATTGGCTAACGCTGACAGCTATAGGCGGTTGATGCAGCGACAGTGGCGGATTTAGAGGGGGGGCACTCGGGCACGTGCCCCCCCTGTTATTTAAAAAAAAATAATTATTACATATTATCATTCACGTATTACACATCATAGATAAATAAAAGAATAAACATACTAATAAAAATACAGAATTTCTATTTATTTTTCAAATTATTTATTACTTTGGAGATGCCCCCATCCCTAACTTTTTTTATTATAAGTAATATAACAAATGGTTCATACAAAAGTTTTTTTTATTTTAATTATACTATTTGATGGCAGACGTAGATGTTTTTCATAAAGTCACGTTTAAAAGATACGACTATTAACTTTTATTATTTAAATAGTAAACAATAATTATTTCACTAAAATATACCGCCATTTTTTTGTCTTAAGTTATTCTTATTAGGTACTTAATTTGATGTTTTAACTTGTTTTGTATAACATTGTTGCATTTTATTTATTTTCACATGGCTAGAATATTTGAATAAACATTATTTCTCATATTTCTCAAACTCATTTACTTGTTTAGGATCCTACACTCTGATTTTTTTATTATTTTAAATGAAAGTTCTTTAAATTTGGAAGCAATTCGTAGTATAAAGAAGTCTTAATTGTTTTTTGGGCTATTTAGAAATCAATAAATATTTTATAAATTATTTCTTTTAATCTTCTTTACCAGTTTCAGGATATTATTCCATTGTTTACATGTACAAAAGTAGGCTGGTAACTAAGTAGGTAATAACTGTAAACTATTATTCACGAAAGATGACTATTTAGGGTCATTTGTGAGCCGTCTGATATAATATTACTTGTAGATAACTTCATTGCATATCGTATGCATAGGCATGCAATATAAAATATTTATGGATACATTTTAACTGAAAAACTGTGAGTAATTCATTTGAAAATTATGTTTCTTTCTATATAATGCCTTTCTGAAAGATTTATGTTCTTCACTTATGTTTTTGCAAAATACATTAACATAAACTTAACTTATAAACCAAGGAATAATAATTTGATTTAAACGTCAACGCCACTGGGTAAATATTAGCACACAGGGCAGTGTAGTAAATAATTAGGTATCTGTAATTCTACGACATATGTCATTATTATTTATAGTGTGTTAGAAAGTAATGCCACTATTTACGTATATCTGTCACACCATATAAATTAAATAGACAGGTCAAATAATCTTTCTCTTTCTAATACAAAATGTTGCTAAGCTATTGCTATAAAGCAGGGGTCGCCAAACTTTCTAGCCTTAGGGCCATACTTATTACTCCAGTAAGTTCCGAGGGCCAAAACCAGTGCTAAATTTGAATAAAATTAAAAATGTAAAGAAAAATGCGCCGCAGGCGATGTTTTTTTAGTTCAAGGTCAAATATCTTTAAATTGAATATTTATTCTGGAATGCGTAACGCGTAACTGCACTTTTTAACCCCCTTTCATGTGACAGAATAAATAAAAATACGCATCTGAAAAAAGTTATAAATAATTTAATAATATTAATACGTAAAAATAAGAATAATTATTTGCCGCAAAATAAAATTTCAATACAGTTAAAAAAAGCAAACTTAGTACATGTTCATGGTACTACTTACTTGTGTGAGAAAACATTCTCCAAAATGAAGTACACGAAGAATATTTACAGATCTAAGTTAACCGAAGAGCATCTTAAATCTCTTTTAATAATTGGTACAAGTAAAATTGGTCCACAACTACAATCTATTGTCAGTAAAAAATCACAATTACATCTCATTAGTATTTTTTACAAGTGAACACCCCGCGGTTTCATTCGCGTTAATTTAGCTTTTCCGTTCCTGAGGGATTTTCAGAATAAAAATCATATGTGTGATTCAAGATATATACATTCCAAACATCGATAGACATACGTACATATACGATACTCTTTACACCAACATAACTACCGAGGTTGAAACCGCGGGATGTTCACTAGTTTATAATATTAGTAGGATTCATTTCACTTATTTGTTAATTATTATGCTTAAGTTAAATTTTCTGTGTATTATACTTGTCACTAATTTTTACCTAACAAGTAAATAAAACCGAATTATTATCATTCTGTGTTTTTTTAACCAACTTATCATCGCAACAATAACAACAATAAGCCATTAGCTGTCGCGGGCCGGATTGGTGACATTGGTCATCAGCTGTTGCGGGCCGGGTTGATGACACTGGCGGGCCGGATTTGGCCCGCGGGCCGTAGTTTGGAGACCCCTGCTATAAAGTGATGTGTATTCTTTCTTAGAACAAATGACCTTGAATAGTCATCTTTCGTGAATAATAGTGTATCTGTATAGTAATATTATTACCATACTGACTTGTCAACAACGGTCTACAAAATGAAAATAAAATAAAATGAAAATATAATGTTCTTCATTAACACATATACATAACGTTAGCCTATCGTTCTAAATACGGTCTACTTTATTCTAAAATAATAAACATGAGGAATAAATCACATAATTTGAATATTTGTCATATTGACATATGTCAAAATAATTGTTCTGTTAACCATAGCATTAATGAGAAAATTTCAAAAAATGTTATTTGTCAATAATGTCTTAATTTTCTGAAACCGATAAACTATTGAACAAACCACGCATGTTATAAATCATAACAAGCCTTAAATCTCTACGAGCTCGAATTTCAACTTACATCTGCGGCAGTTATGATGTGCATAACATTCCTAGGTATGTTAATAGCTATTACCTTACTGTAACCTAAATAAATTCATCCTGACCAGATTGTATTCCTATTATTTTTACAGTACAACAAAGCAAATTATTCAATACAAATTTAACACTAGAATACTTCATTGTTATTTATTATTACTTATATTTATATTCAAGAATTTATACACAAGATAAATAGGTACATTACTTAATTTCTCAAATTTAAATTTAAAATTCATAATCAATTAAAACCTAACCATTCTGATAATAAAAAGTTGTGGAAATTGTTTTGATTGCCAGGTAAAATTTCATATTGACAGAAATTAGGTATTATTGAAAATTTTTATTTTTACTCTTGTCTTTTGTTTTTAGATTTTTCGAGACTTCTATTTTCGCATCCTGATATTTGCATTTAATGGATAAATGTCGATGTCAAAATGTAGAAAATGATATACTCCTAAGATAATTTTATGGTAATATGTACATAATGTATACCTATAAGCAAACAATATTTAAAAAGAAGTTTTTATAATTTCTTAATTAAATACGCATCCAGCTTTTATGTTACAGATTTATATCGTTTTAATAGTTTACTTAATAACTCAATTTAGTATTTAATCTTCAATTTAAATATCTTTGCTTTTTACTTATTAGGGTAATCAAAATTCATGTTATACATTGTATTTTAAAATGTACGACCGTACCATCAAACTTCTTTTTTCATGTATTTCAAAGCGCCTACTTTATATTTACTAACCATCAATTTGCTAATTTTTGCAATTTAATAATAAAAGGGTTAGCAGGTATACTTTATAATGGCTTTATTAAGGACGTTTTGCATTTATATTACTTTAGAAGTATATATTGAAAGTTTGAATATTTCATAAAGTATTGATATATTCATTAAATAATATTATTTATTATACAAAATATAGGCATTAATGCATTTTATATAGATCAATTATGGTAAATAGGGCTATCGCAAAGTTATAGAATATTGATGTATGTAAAATAAGGGAAGCGGTGGCTCAGTAGCCAGTGGTTAAAATGCTCCATTATTTATCCAAATTGATGGTTTAAATTTGAAACCCAATTATTCGTCAAAACTACATAAATGTCCCAAAATTTTCTGGAAACTTTTTTACCTTCCGTCACCTTTAGGTAAGGAAGGTATTGTCTTTGGTCAAAAAATTCGGTGGTGAGTTTTTGATGAATAAGCACGTTTTAGGGTCCCTAGAATACGATTTTACTATTTTTACGATGATGTCTGTATGTGTGTGTGTGTGTGTGTGTGTGTGGATGTGTGTGTGTAACAAAATTTTCGTCTACGATAACTCTAATACTACAATTCCAAAAATTATAATTCTTTCGTATTCCTCTTCGTTGCATCCATATGAAGAGCTGATTAGATTTTGGTTATAATTGGTCAACCGGAAGTACCCTTATTTACAGATTTTAACAGTTTTTCTTGAAAAAACGATGTTAAATATCATTTTTTCACATTTAATATTATTATAAATATGAAAGAACATTGTATTCTCTATACGATTTGACTACATTTTATACTTCATATTAAATGGATATAGAGTTATAAATTTATAAAGAAATTAAATTTCATAAATTAGCCAGCTATGCTAGAAACAGCTACTATATTAAGAAAATTCTGATTGAAAGATGTCAGTGTCAAGTGCAATGACATATTCGTAGTATATTTGTGTCAGGATCTTTTTGCCCGAAATTTTCTTTACGAAATTTGTATAAAATACATACTACTGTCGAAAGGTAATGTACATACAAGAAATTTATAATCTTTTGCAAGGAACTTTCTGTATGGATTTTATAGAAAATACATACCTACGCATTTACGAAAATTCTACCGGTAGATACCGCATCTACCGACTGTGTTTGAAAACATTACCGGATTCATGAAGAATCTAATGTCCAAAAAAGGTAGTGATGCAAAGCGAAGCGTGCGCGGTAAGTGGAAATGTGTTCAAAGTAGGACTCTGCTCAGTTTGTTAGCTACGTCAAATTTCTAACCTGTTTAAAATTTTCAATTTTTTATAGGTTATGGATCTACCCTGTTTACCACTCGCGTTCTTAAAATAACGATTCTGGTAGCTATAACCTGATAAACAGCTATTTACTGGTAACAGTTTACCGGTAGAATTTTTGTAAATACCTCATATAACTGACGGAAGGTAATGTGCTGGCCACATCAGATTTTTTATACATTTATACAGGGTGTAAATGAAATAAGTACATTAAATTTAACCAGTAATGTAACTCGTCGAGAGCAACAATATTTCTTAACTTTTTTTGTAAATCTTCTAGTTTTTGAGTTAATATTCTTTAAAGATTTGTTAGTTATTTAGTTACTCGCCTATGGTCTTATCGCTGCTGCCCTCTGCTGTCTGAATTTAAGTTCGATTCATACGGCACAAAAATTGTCGGCTGGTGTATGCTATCTTGCAGACACAGTAATTAATAAACGATCAACGGAAAACATATTTATTATTAATAAATTCCTAATAGTACAATTTGTAAAATATAGAAATTTAAATTTTGATAACAAAATTATAAAATGTATTAAAACAGACTTCTAAACATATGTGAATAGAGGAACAGCATGAGCATAGTTATGTGTTGTGCTGTTTAATATAAAGTGCAATGCACAGAAGCAGATAGACGTTTACTTTTATATTTAATGATGAAATTTCGCACCATTTTTAATACCCTTTTATCTTACATATAAACAAATATTAAAATAGAAGTGTAT
Source organism: Harpalus rubripes (assembly GCA_963082715.1). Lineage (NCBI taxonomy): Eukaryota > Metazoa > Arthropoda > Insecta > Coleoptera > Carabidae > Harpalus > Harpalus rubripes. Next base: position 31,712,138 of record OY720465.1, read on the forward strand.
ATGTATGTGACAAGTAATTTTAAATTTTTTAGAAATGAATTTATAATTATTGTTTTGTGATTACTCAAAATATATGGATGTATCTATTATTCAATTCTCTTATCTTTTATTTTCAAAATTAATAATTTCAATTTATGTATGGCGGTGTGCACAAAAGTAGTCAACGCCGACAGCGGACAAAAATAAGAAAATGGTTCCTTATTAAAACATAGCAAGGTTATGTTTTATGTCAGAATAATTTTGCAATTTCTATTTTATAAAATATTTGCAATATATGCGAATGATAGGACGTCAAATATTATGTGATGCAATGGGGGATGTAGTAATTCTCACAAAATTACCGATTGAAGTATCAAATTTTATTAATTTTCTAGAAGATTATATGAGGAACAGATCTTTAAGAAAATAACTTTTTCTTCTATTAACATGAAAAATTCTTTTAGGTATACATATTTTCTCATTGTAAAAGATACTTGTCGTATGAATAAAATTCCGACAATAGTCGTCTGATTGCAATAATAAATTATATAAAAATGTGTTTCTTAAGTTAATATTTGAACAAAATATAATACAAGAAGCAGAAAATTGTATAATACTTGCAGTTGTATGAAATAGAAGTCTATTTTTGACAATTCGTCTAATTATTATAGATTTTGTACATGTAATGTTAATGTTAAAGGTATAAATTCACATGGTTCGTATTTTTCGTGTATTTTCTTTTCCGAGCTAGTGCAACTGATTCCACTTAGAGCCTGGTGTATTTTCAATAAAGAATCTTCTTCATTTATTGCGAATATAAAAGAAAGATGCTAACATCATCCACTGATGTCATGATATGTAGAAACTTTTTAATCTCAATTTCCATGTATTGTGCACCTTGTAACATTTAACTAATATCATAAATTATAATGAAGGTTAAAGAAAGAGATGCAGAATGTCAAATTTTTTTAATTATAATATAAATTTAAATATGATAATGTAATAAGACGAGGGTAAGCGCAATAACAGATAAATAACTTTTTATAAACTCTTCTAAATTATAGTTTCGATAATCATATTTTAACTCTGTTTATCTGTTTAAGTTATAAATGTCAAAATTCAGTTTAGAAATTCTTATCGTATTATGATAGTCACGACATTTATTTGTTGATCATTAGGTTTAGAAATTATTGTGTATACGTGCGTGACTTTGAATGCCCTAACCTATGCACCCCGTACCCCTAAGATAATCCTGTCCTGAAGATAGCGTTTTAAAGATAGTTAACATTAGATAGTCATGGGATAAACATATAAAAGTCTAGATGAGTTCGTCGCGTCGGGAAGACGTTAGTTGACGGAATGTAGTGTTTTAGTTTTGGGGCGCGTGTGCAGAACGCTCGCCCGCAAGATTACAGAATGTAACATATTAGTCTATGTTTAATGGGGTCATTTCACATTTTCTAATTTATTTATTTTTTGAAAGAATACGTCAAATTAAATATGTAGTTGCATGTTTTACCCCTTACAAGTCTTTAGAATCAGAGATATGATTTTTTAAAAGTTGTCTTTAATTTCAAATATTTGGCCGCTGACGTCACGGTTTGCCGGACACAACAGTCGAGCTCTACCGGTTTAGTTTGGAACTATGATTTTTTGGGTTTTCACTTGTCAATTTGATTTTGTGAAAGCAACAGGTAGTTCCTATAAATTTTTTGTTCAATTAGTATTTTCTGCTTGGTATTCGAATGAATATTTTTTTCGATGTTTTCAAAGAGGTTTTATCACAGCAAGGCACGTCACAATACTTCACAACCATATTGTTAACTAAAAACATATTTCATACAACTATTGATATTTATTTTAATGAATATTTTATTTACATACCTTTACTATTAACTCTGCTGTCACCTGTCACAATTTTAGGTTACAACAGCAAACGGAAACCACGTGAACCGTAAACATGTGTGTGTGAGAGAGGAATGTCTTTGTGTAAGTAACAACCCGTGACGTCACGAATTTTACAGCGCGAAAGTTTATTAGTAAATTTATGAATGAAAAGTCGCATATTTCGTGTTACTTTATATTACTATATTTATTAAATGAGACGAATTTCACGATTTTATAAAAAAAACAACAATTTTTATTTTTTGAAATGACCCCATTATAATAATGTAATCATTTAGTTAAAAAGTTTAGTTATTAAAACCCAAGAGTCCATGTCCGTAAGTTCCCTACCGCAAATTCTCGTAGTGCTCATCAGTGTAAGTGTATGTATGTTCTTCCTTCGCACGAAGTTCTTCGGCACGAAGTGTTGGACGCCAACCATCAGAGGCGTCCACCAGTAAGATAAAATGTATCATCGTTGGAGTAGGGAGTAATCAGTGAGCATCAGTCATGCAGTAGTAGCATCATCCTCTTCAGCTTCATCATTCTCTTCGCCAGACCCCCCCCCCCTCGTGTTACAATAAAATGGTTTACAGAAATCACACATATGAGTTAAATATATTTTCTGCCACAGTACCTTCGCTGGTATTTTGACATTTTTAATTAGTCACATCACATATATAGCATTTTAAATATTTTCTTTATTCATTTTAATATACTTTGATGTATAATATTCATATACAATGGCAACAACTCAAAATAAAATTGTAAATTGTATCACTTTTTTATCGAAATGTTAAAGTTGATTCGGTAATCAAAAATGCCAATGTAGTCGTTAGAGGCGCTGACGCTCAAAATGTGCACATCGCCTATACAATGACATGTCACCTATGTCACAGACTACCAAGCCGCCCAAGCCATCACAGTGTGCGTTAGTTCTTGGAAGCAATCTGTAGATGTCACTATTTCGTATTTCAAAAAATACATTAACTGTCCTATCTGTAGTTGAGGTGATCCGTGAAACGGACGGAAGGTAACGTGCTGGCCACATCAGATTTTTTTACTTATAAATCACACAACTGGTATATCACCTTGTCGGTATCTGTATATAACATATATTGAATCACCATCCCGCTGTACATAATTCAGAAAGGTTGCGTGGAATGCGACGAACAGGACGTATACATCATACGCCATGCCCAGCAGGTGGTGCTACCACTATACTACACTACCAATATCACATGAGATGAAAAGGTACGACCACGATGGGATAGATGCAAGATTACATACAGATAAAACACTAGAAGTTTGGGTATGCTGTATTGAGGTACGATCGGAATTAATAGTTTTGGGAGCTACCTAAAAGAAAAGGTATTGAGTGATTGTCAAGATAAGGTGGTGGATTATAAATCGAACTGTTTATTGGGATTGAAGCTTGGGTCTCATTGGCATTTTACTTTAATTGTTCCTAAATTCTAAAATTTTAGGAATGCCGTATTTTTAAACCTACTCTCCATTTAAATCGAAATAAAGGATCTTGGAATAAGAACGTCAGAACTTTGATTACAATGATAACTACAGGTGATAATCAAGAAATCTTTATTTTATTTTGATCAGCAATCAATGTCATTTGTCACCAATTATACCTGGTTGACGGTCGACGGCAACTGTAGTAGAGCGCTCTGGGCCCTGTTTCATAAAACTTCTACACTTGTAAATTACCACTGTAGAACTTGTCAAACGAATAATTTGACAAGTTTCTGTTTCAAAACCTACAAGTGTAAATTACAAGTGACAAGTAAACTAGTCCGTTTCTACAAGTGTATTTTTGCAGTTTACAAGTGTAGCTTTTCAAAAAATATTTACTGGTTTTTACTACTAGTATTTTACAAGTGAACAGTAACCATGAATGAAAGATTGGTCATTTGAAAATTACAAGTTGACAATTGAATTCTTTATGACAATTAATTATAGGAATTTTCTTATGCAATGTAAAAAACATGTGGTCCAGTGACTCAAAAGAGGAAGATGTTCATGTTCATTTTCGACGGGCTATAGAATTTTTATAAGAAAATTGTGCTATGAATATATTGAACAAAAGTATGAACGATTAAGATTGTCTTCATAGAAATTGAGGCATTTACTAATTTAATACGAAACAAGACAAATTGGAACTAACCCGGGATCCGAACCAAGTCATTCTTATTAGTCGATGATGACAAATCTGAAGATTCAACTTCAAATTTCTCATCATCGACCAATAAAAATGACTTGATCTCAGGTTAGTTCCAATTTCTCTCGTTTCGGGGAAACAGACTATAACAATATTAAAAAAGGGAGCAATTATTCCAATATTATCATTTGTTAACAAATCCCTGATCCCGGCAATATTGCCAGTCCTTCTCATTAATGCGTGCGAAACAGCAAATTCATAGATTAATTTCTATTTTTCGCATTTCATATTTTTTAGAATGTCTTTATGTTCTTTAATTTCCCGAAGAAACGACAATTTAACAGCATTTTTGCTATATTAAATATAATTACAAATCATTATAATTTCACCTGCTTTACTTTCATTGATTGCAAGGGTTGAATGCCTTGGTTGAATGATAAAATATGTATAAAATTAAATTATTTTAAAAGGCATACTTTTTAATGTGATTAAAATATATATTTAAAGCAAAGGTGGCTGCATATTACATTTACTATGAAACCTATGAAACCATGGTTTCAAACTTGTCAACTTGTAAAAATACACTAGTAATATTGGAAAACTAACAAGTAGTCAAAAATTATTCTTGAAACAGAAATTACTAGAACTTGTCACTTGTACACTTGTCACTTGTAACTTGTAACTTGTCGACTAGTAATTTTTATGAAACAGGCCTCTGGCCATGAACCATCTCGGTCCGGACTAAAATCAAGACGCAGTTTCCTCACTTCATTGCATCCTATGACAGAGACCAAGACTCCAACAAGACGCTTAATGTGGGATGAATCATTAAGAGGAATGGAACCCCTGCGTACTAGATGAAGCGAAAATTCAAATAAATTGTTCTTGTACTAAAACTATTAATAATTTAAAAAATTCAACATTAGACTAACATACTTATAATATGAATCTGCATTTAAAAAAAAGTATTATTGAAATCTATTAGTATTTGACCTTGATTCTGTAGGAAAAACGAGAAATGCCGTTTTCCCCATAAAATCAAATACTAATAGATTTCAATAAAACTTTTTTTTTTAAATGCAGGTTCATATCAGAAGTATGTTCGTCTAATGTTGAATTTTTAAAAATGTTAATAGTTCTAGTATAGGAACAATTTATTTGAATTTTCGCTTCATATCTAGTACGCAGGGGTTCCATCCCTCTTAAAACCAGAAGATAAAGCAATGGGTATACTTCCAGATGAGAAACTACCACCAGGTAATGACAACAAATAGTCCATTTGGAAATATTCAAATCGCCTACGAGGTCAAGTAAGAAAATGTGCAGTAAACATGTTCAACTGGGAGTAGTTTTTTCGCGATCGATCAGAAAATGATGTTTTTTTACCTTCCGTCATACCATAGGTAAGGGAGGTAATGTAATCGTGCCAAAAATTCGATGGTGAGTTTTCAGTAAATAAGCACGAATTAGGGTCCCCACAACACGTTTTTAATAATTATTTAAAATAAATTCAAAATGCGTTAAAACATTATGTTCGACTTTAAAATAATTGTAAATTTAATTAAAATGTACTTTTCTTGTAGTATGCGGAAAATAGTATTCATTTTCTTCGTTTTGCTAAATATAAACATTACCATTAATACAGTTTTTTTTTTATTTTGTAATGTTTTGATGTGTCTCATCTGCATAAATATTTTTACTATATCACTACTGCTAGAAAATGACAGTATACATAACTTTAAACTCTTTGAACTTTATCGTTGTGTTGTACAATAACACCTGCACGATCTGCAGTAAAGCTGCATATTTCTTTACTACGTGCTGCGTACTTCACTACAAGCCATATACTCGCACTGCACCGGAGAATGTATTTTTACACCATCCTGAAATATTATCCACACACTCACTACCATTCATACCATTCACTCTGTTCCCACAAAAAACGAGAAAAATATTTACCTTACTACTACTACATGCCATATAAAATATTTCTCTGATTTACGTTCAAGATATTCTTTTAAAATATTCTTCCAGGTTTTTATTTATAGGTATACATATATGGATTCTTTTAAATAATATTTTGACTTATTTGAATAGTACCTACAGATATAAAAAGGAGATATGTATGTATATAGTGCTGTGAGGATCCGACACAACTTGGATCCGAGAACCCGGATTTCAAAGTATCCGGATCCTCGGATATCCGATGTTCGGATATTGAAGCGGATATCTGAAAATTAATTCTAATTTGGATCCGGATCTGAACTTGGATCCGGATTCGATGTTTTGTTTACGGATCCGGATTCAAATTTTAATTCTAGTTCAGTTGAGTCCCTGATCATACAACATTAGTTTTGTGATCGGGGGTTGACTTACATAGTTCTATTAATGAAGATGGACAGACACTTACATTAGTGCGGTTAGTTAGTTAGTTAGTTACATGGAGAGACATAGAGATGTTCATATCGAGTGTTAGTGAGTATGAGAAGCACAGCAGTATCGTAGTGAGCGTATGCAGTTGGTGTCGAGTAGGTACTCGGGAAGTTACTGGTATATTGGGATAGCTGTGGATGTAAATACTCGGTAGTGTTGACGAGTATTGGGAAGCTATAGTGTGCAAGAACAGTAACGGCGAGTCGGAAAGTTACTGGTATACCGGGATAGCTGTTAAAGAGAATACTCGGTAATGTTGAAGAGTATTGGGAAGCTAGGTATATGGGGACAGTAACGGCAAGTGGAAGCTAATACTCGGCATTGGTATTGAAGAATTGTGGCATACGGAAAGTGGAAGAGAGAGTTACATAAATAAACAGATAGTGAGGTGAAAGGTGTGACTTCTGTCCGAGCAGTTGAATATACAGACGCTGTTGAGTCAGTTGAGTATATAGACGCTGTGAAGGTCGGTAGGCGGACAGTTGAACATGATATAAGTATATAGTGATATAAATATCGCGTAAACAATCTACAAGAGTCTGCAACAGACCGGCAGTCTAAGATTGGAACGCGTAGTGAAATAAATAATATCGTGGAAATAAATAGTAGTATTAATTGGTTAAATAAATAGTGTTAGTGTTATCTAGTTAATTATAGTTTTAGTCTTAATTAGTTTTTAATAATTCTTTAATATTAGTAATAATAACTTTCATTAGTGAGTTTAATAAACACTTAATTTTAATTAATAATAATTATCTTATATTTACACTTCACCCAGATAAATAAAAACGTTACAATATCGTCATCAGAACAACCAGTAGTCGTTATTATGCTACCTAGGTATGTGAATGTTTGGACTTCTTCGATTATTTGATTATATACGACGAAGTTATCCCCATTTTGAGTGTTGACTTAATGATTTAGTTTTGTTTGTGTTAATTTTTAGGTCCACTTTTAAAGCTTCGCGGGACAGTAGATTTAGTTTTGCGGTCATATCTGCATGTGCATGTGAAAGCATACATATGTCGTCGGCGTAGTCGAGATCGTTGAGTGAGGAGTGTAACGTCCATATAATTCCCCTGGATAGAAGATTTACTTTGTTCATGACTGGGACTCAAGATATTAAATAGAAAGGGCGATCGAAAAGTTTGTCAAATTTTCATAAATATCGAAACGTCAACAAACCCAACAACTTCTAAGATAAAATATAACAAGAGTAATAAAACAACAAATCACCATTTTTTCACACTAGTTGTTCTAATTAAAAGTAATTAGTCTTTCAACTTAGTTAAATTGGTTTAAATGCGTCTGTGTCCGCTATCTTACGTATGTGAAAAATCTAGGGTTGCGTCTACCTGTCGTCCGCTTAATTAGGCCGCGTAGGCACGCCATAGGCAGGTATTTCATAATGAGCAACGGACTTGACTAAGGACTAACGAATCGCCGCTAACAATGCGCAAGCGCAGACGCGGATGGTTTTATCAAAAGCAGGCGTTGCTGACAGCGAATTCACGCGGTGATTAAGGAGGATGATGGTACGAAATCTGGAAATCAAAGGGATGTTGGGAATCCAAGAATTGAGATCAAATGAGAGAAATAATTGGATGAGGCATTTTTTGTGGAAGTATCTGGGAAGGTAGCCGATTCTTCATTCTATAATAACATTAAATGACACTGATTTTAACGAAATAAATGTGTTTAAAGTTAGGGTACCAAGCAGCCGTATAATATTTTATTCTTTAAAAATTTATGAAGTGTAAATTGTCTTTTATTTTATATGTTTGCACATCTACAATATCAGCACAAGTATAGACGTATAGGGCGCGAGCAGACACGTGACTCGAGCGACCTTCACGTGCTTGGAATCAGCTGATTTGTGTGCGCATGTCATTTTGACAAGAACAATGTCACGTTGACAGTACCACTGTTTTGACTTATTTTGATTTTGAACTAATGACTTTAGAGAAAAATGTTTTATACCAAAAATGATCAAGAATAAGGGTATAATGTATCAATAGTAACAAACCGAATATTTAACCAGTGGTTCTCAAACGGTAGAACAAAGTTATATTTTTTTAAATGGCACCCTATATAATTTTTTAGCCCTTTAAATAAAATATTATTTTCTGATTTCAACGATATAAATATAGCATAGGGTTGTATAACAATTATTTCGAGAAAAATGGTATTAAAAACTAGAAATAATGTAATAAAAAATGGATTTACTACTAGCGTAACTAGGCAACAGACCTGTGTATTGCATAGCCTATTGTAATATTATAACATTATTTTTAATACCATTTTTCTCGAAATAATTGTTATACAACCCTATACCATATTTATATCGTTGAAATCAGGAAAAAATTCTCTATTTAATGGGCTAAAAAATTATATAGGATGCTATTTAAAAAAGTATAATTTTGTTCTGCTGTTTGAGAACCACTTATCGAATTTTCGGTTTGTTATTATTAATAAATTAGCCCCCTATTCTTGATTATTTCTTGTATATAACATTTTTTTCTAGTCATTAGTTTGCCCAAAAAAGGGCTGGTTGTTTTAAAGGAAACACCCTATATATATATATATATATATATATATATATATATATATATATATATATATATATATATATACCGTGTGTCTGTCTTAAAGGTGTACATAGGAGATTAACATGGGAAATCAGTTTTTTGCAATTTCCTGCTCGCCTAATTATTTTAAGCAAAAACGGCATAAAATTCTGCATTTAAATCAATAAACAGTATTACCTTTGCATGCTTTGTAACGACAGAAATTAAATATGAAAATTTCGAAAATTACGTTGAAAATATCGACAGCCATGGAATTGAACAAAAAATAAATAAATGCTTGATGTTTTATCAAATTGTCAGAAACGTCAAATAAGTTAACTCACGATGTGACAGATAAAACGTCAAGCATTTATTTATTTTTTGTTCAATTCCATGGCTGTCGATATTTTCAACGTAATTTTCGACATTTTCATAATTAATTTCTGTCGTTGTAAAACATGTAAAAGTAATTCTGTTTATTGATTTAGATGCAGAATTTTATGCCCTAAAACTTTTATTTGATGCGTTTTTGCTTAAAATAATTAGGCGAGCAGGAAATTGAAAAAAACTGATTTCCCATGTTAATCTCCTATGTACACCTTTAAGATAGACACACGGTATACACGCACACACACACAAATACAGACATCATCGTAAAAATAGTCAATCGTATTCTAGAGACCCTAAAACGTGCTTATTGATTGAAACTCATCATCGAATTTTTTGACCTCATCGAATTTTTTGACCAAAGGCAATACCTTCCTTACCTAAAGGTGACGGAAGGTAAATATGTCTTTGTTTTAAGAAAATATGCAAAAGAATTACTGGTCCAGCTATTATATATTTCAACTCGTCCATAATAGAATAATCTAGTAACACTATCAAATTACTCATCATAATACATTCCGATTCTAAACTAAACCTGCCACAATTCATTTTCAAATTAATAACATCATCCTATCAAATTCTTTCCTGTATCCTATCACATCAAATTAATCCCTCTACTAGCTCATCCAGTAACACCTGTATAGCTTTCCTATTCGTTAGATCCCCAGGCTACAGACCTTAGTATAATCTGTCTTGGCTTAGCTTCTCTCTGGAGAAACGCCGACTGAAATAAGAAGTATATACACACGAACGGCCTGGCTGCACGGAACGCCGGAACGGTTACCAGCGGGGTACAGATCACTGCTGCTGTACTGGCGCGTGTGGTACACGGACCAAGCCTCAGGCGAACGTGGGCAGAGGCGGGGAAACAAAAAGGGCAATAGGGCACTTATCAAGATTGATGGTTACGTAATAACTCACGAAATATCATATGGGATGAAGATCGAGTGGATTAAAGTGATTCTACCATGGAAGTATTTAAGACAGGTTGAAATGAACCAGAGGAAAAAAGAAGAATTTCACAAAATATGTATTTTTTAGTATGCATATTTTCAAGTTTGAAACCCCATATAATTTCTACCTTTCGTCATACCTTTAGGTAAGGGAGGTAGTGTTTTCGGTGAAAAAATTCGATGGTGAGTTTTTAATGAATAAGCACGTTTTAGAGTCCCTGGAATACGATTTTACTGTTTTTGCGATGATGTCTATATGGCTGTGTATATGTGTATATGTCTGTGTATATGTGTATATGTATATATATATATATATATATATATATATATGTGTGTGTGTGTGTGTGTGTGTGTGTGTGTGTGTGTGTGTGTGTGTGTGTGTGTGACGATTTTTTCTCCGTCGATAACTCCAACACTACAATTTTAAGAATTATAATTCTTTTGTATTCCTTTTCGTTACATCCATATGAAGAGCTGATTAGATTTTGGTTATAATTGATCGACCGGAAGTACCCTCATTTAAAGATTTTAACAGTTTTTCTTGAAAAAACGCTGTTAAAAATCATTTTTCACATTTAATATTATTATAAAAATTAAATAATATTTTGTTAATTACATTTTATACTTCATATTCAAAGGATATTGAGTTAAAAAATTATAAAGAAATTAAATTTCATAAAGCAGCCAGCTATGCAATAACACTGGAAACAGCTAATATAAATTTAAAAAAATATGGTTTGGCCAACACAATACCTCCCGCCATTTACATTCCGAGTCAAAAAAAAGATCCTTACTTTTAAATTATCGAATTTAAGTCAAATTTTAACAGTTTATTTCTTAAAATATAGTCTAATCTTATCCAAGTACTTACTTTTTTTAAACCCCTCAATAGGATTAAATCCCAATTACAGAGTGGGTTCACATTCACACACATCCATGCCTTAGTGGGATTCGAACCCAGAGCCCCGAGGGCCCTCATGATATGAGGCGTTGCTCTAACCATTGAACCACCGGAGCTATAATAAAATGAAGATTAAATTTTAAATACCCGTGATAGAATAGAATTCACTAATTTAAAAATGAGGATTAGCTTAAACATTTCTGTGAATCGCTAATTTTTATTAATCTAAATACATAACAACATATTTACTTATACTGGAAACTGTATTGAATTCCTTTTCTATTGTTCTATTTACTTCTTTCTTTTTAAAACGTTACTAATATTATTTTGAAATGTTTAGATCTTTGATAGTGACATTTATCTGTCAGTTACATACATATATTTCAATAACTGCGTTTTGTTTGTTTAAAGCGTAGGCTCCGAGATTTAAATTATAGATAATTTTATAAATTTATCCATAAAATATATAGAAAAAGTATTAATGCAAAGCTATAGAAAATTTAATAATCTTTAATTTTCATAATAACATTAATCTCGGAAAAATAACATTTAAAGGTATTTTTCGAAGAAAAAATATTTTGAGCTTCTAGTAAAGTGCCATTTCCGGTTATCCGATTTTCACCAAAATCTAATAGGCTCTTTCCATTACAGAAAAAGTTCGAAGTACAAGGTTTCAATATTTTCTGAATGACAGTAGTTGGATTATAGTGCAGGATCCACACACACATAGTCACAGACATCACCGTCAAAATGTTACAATTGGATTCAAGGGACCTTAAAACGTGGTCATTTATCAAAATCTCGATATGCGATTTTAGTACGATCCCTATACCTCCCTTACCAAGGGTAGCGGGAGGTAAAAATTCTGATCGACAGATGTCAATGTCAAATGCGATTGGTATAGTATGTTTGTGTTATAATTTTACTGCAAATATGGAACCAATTCTAAGAAATTTTCTGTATGGAATTTGTACAAAATACATAGAACTGAGGGAAGATAATGTACTGGAAATATAGACTCTTTCGCAAGAAACTGCCTGTATGAAATTTTTATAAAATACACAGAACTGACGGAAGGTAAAGTGCTGGCCACATCAGATTTTTTTGGAATAACACAGTGTATTTTATCTTAACATTATACCCGCAGATGGGTCGAGTTTCAACTTATGTGGGACTTAATAGAGTTTTACCGTCTGACTACCGAATCTTGTAGGCAAAAATTCAAAAATGATGAAGGTCCATGGACTCCCATATTTTTGAAATTCAACGTAATGTTAGTTTTAGTACAAAAACAATTTAACTACAAAAACCTAATTTTTTATTCAAATTAAGAATATTAGAGTACACAGAAGTGAATATATTTTTTAACATTAGATATAGGTTAAATGGTGCAGGATAAACTTGAGCTTTTTCATCGCAGTTTTTACCTTATGTTATTATAAATATTAAAGAATATTTTATTCTCAATAAGATTTGATTACATTTTATACTTCATAACCGAATTTTTTTGACCAAAGACAATACACAAGTTTTGTCTATTTATCTCGAGATTTCTTCTAATATGTCGTATTCTCCATAATTCTAGCGTGATCCTTGTATATTGTGGTGCTAATAAAGTTAATATTCAACAAACGCTTTATCAATTTAACTCTAGGAATATTACAGAAATAATCTGCGGAACACATTTCTTTAAATTTGGAAAACGAGCGCCCACCGTTTAAAACAAATTGGCATGTTCAACAATGAGTAATAAGCCATGATGATATTTTTATTGTATCATCTGTTGAAAAAATGAGTGTCTATATTTAAAACATGATTGCAAGATATAAAGAAATATTTACAATAATTATGGTTTCTTTTCTCGCTCTTCTGCTTAAAAATGTCATGTGTACATTGTAATGTATAACTGGAGACGATAATAATAATCTTTAGATTCTTTGAAGAACTATAAATTATATTGGTTTGTAATTGCTATTATCCTAAATAAGTACAATCGAGAGTACCTACTTAACAGATGTTTCAACTTAAATCCTATTTAAAAGCAATAATTCTTATTGAAGAGTTCCAAGTAATTACTTTTAATTTAATTGAAGGAGGAGAATTAAAGAGAATGTAATTTCTTTTGCTTTCTTCTACAATTGATGTATAAAACAATTATTCTTTGGTGTGGCAAATTGCTGATTTATTTTCAACATTATTTATCAAGAAAAAGAAAAAAATTAATGGTGCTATTCTGTAACTTTGCTCTGTAAAGCTACGTTTCCAGCTCTTAACATAGTCACTGTTTTAGTCTTTGTTTTTGTATTTTGTCTTATGTTTTTGTCAGAAGATATTGGTCATTTCCAGCTGTTAACATAAGCACAGTGTTAAGTTTTTGTACTTATAATGTTTGTTCACTAAAAAAGGGAACACATTTATAAAACTCTTTACAATGCTTTAAAAATTATATAGTTATTAATGATATTAATGATGAGTTGTAATCATTACTCAAATTAAGTAATAATGTAATTACTTTGTATAATTCTAAAATAACATTTGAAATAAAGCACGAAATTAATATGGTGAACGAGCCACAATATTTCTAATATTCCACTTTAAATTTCAATATTGTCTGTATATCCATAAGATATGAAATCCCAGCAATTCTTCTTTTTGTCACAATTGAACCTATAATTTTTTTCTTTCTGTTGTCCATATCTATATTATCTCAACACAAAAATAATAACATAACCACCAAAATAATGACAGATACAACGCGTAGAACTACTGCGCAACATAAAAAGAGATAGCGCTTACATCACTTATCTCTTTCCAACAGAACAGCGACAAAGACTATGACGAAAGTATGAAGCATGCAAACTTTGTGTTTATGCGCTATGACAAAGACAAAGACTAAAGACTAAAACAGTAGCTGGAAACGCTCAAGCCATTATACGTATGACAAACTTTCAAGGTTATGACAAATAACAAAAACAGTGACTATGTTAAGAGCTGGAAACGTAGCTTTAGACTGTAACTCTATAGACTCTATAAGCTATAGAGCTGTGTAAGACGACAGCTTATAGAGTAGTAAAATTACCTATTCTGTAACTCCCTCTATAACAAGTCTCGCTATAGAGTTATTCTTGTAGAATGCCTAACTTCATTCCTGTTTAGCTGTCAAATATGCTACAGTATATTTGACAGTAATTTTGTAGGCATTCTAAAAAATATGAAATAGAAACGATTGTTATATAAATAATACACTATAAAATGGTAGGTATGTTGGTTCAAAGATACATATTCCATAATATATTTATGTAGTTGAATAAGCAATAGATTCCATCACGATTTTTTCATTATTATTAATTTCTATAAATATATCAGATTTACACATATGTAATATATAGGTTTATGATTAAATGAAATATATAATTATTGAATCAAAATACATTATGTTTTGATTTTTACAAGTAAGCAATTTTTGTCATTGTTGTAATCAATGCTAGTCATTGTTAATAATTTTTTTATCTCCGTATTTTAATTTTTGTAATCTATTCTCCTCGCTAGTGTGATCTATTAATATTAATTATGAAGCCATCATTTAATGACTGTTTCAATTATTCTATGAATCTGTGAACAGTTCTCTACCATTAATTTGTACTCGTACTCGAACAAGTACGTAGGGTTTTCTTCAAATTATTTTGACTGGCGGAAACTGCCCTTGTCTTTAGCTTTGAACCAATAATTATGACAAATTCTTAACTATAGCTATTTATAATATTCAACTTGATATTAAAGAAAAAAAGTCACTTTAATTAAAGTTTTACAATGAGTTTGTTTAAAAACATTTCTTAATTAGTAATGTAATTCATTATCTGGTACACTGATCTGAATGGATTTTAATAAATCTGGAAAAATCTTCTCTATTTTCATGCTAAAATATTTTTTAAACATAAATTTCTATAAGAATTCGTAGGATGTATAATTACCTTCTATGTTTTTCATTTAATAATAGATATAATAAAAATTGTTAACTTTTGCTTTTAATTTCCATATTTGTTTAAATTTTTTATATAAAATATATGTATTTGACGTTTAAAATATATTTGTGACGTTTCAATATGCTCTGTAAGTACTTTACAGTCAAGATTTTGGCTCTGTAAGGTTTATAGAAATTTCTATAACTCTGTAGCGCTTACAGTACTGTAACTTGGTTACAGAATAGCAAATTGCTTACATCCTGTAACGTTGGTTACTTACAGAGCCTATAGAGCTTATAGAACGGTACAGAATAGCACCATATGCCTCACTATTTCAATTTTCAGTTTGTATATTATGGACGCCACTTTAATGAAGTTCGTTCGATATACAAGTGTCTCTAAAATACGTAGACATAGCTTAACGCGTAATCACAGACTTTAAGGGTCATTTTAAACAAAAAGTTCTAATAAACTTACACTAATTTCGTCTCTTACCGGAGTTCCAACAACAATGTCTTACAAATGACTCTACGCCTACAGATATACAGGATGCTAAAGAAATCATCGCCTATTTTACAGAATTCAAGAAATCGTATTTTTTGGTAGGCCTACAGAAGTTAGGCAAAGTGTGTTTAGCTAAAAGGACACTATAATGAAGAATTTCGATATTTGAATCTTCATCAATTTTTTTCCAAAATTCAGAAAATTGGCATATCTGGCGCGTTGAAAACTTAATCACCTTCAAAGTAGTCTCCTTGGGACTCCACACACTTCTCCCAGCGGTGCCGCCATTGTTGGAAGTATTCCGAGAAAGCCTCTTTCGGAATAGAGTTTAGCTCGGCTGTCGTTGCAGCCATAATGCCCTCTCATGTCTGAAATCGCGTTCCTTTCAATGGCCTCTTGAGTTTGGGGAATAGCCAGAAGTCCCAGGGGCCCATATCAAGAGAGTGAGGAGACTGTTGAATCACAGAAGTCTTGTTCTTCGCCAAAAAGTCTGAATCAAGTGCGAGGAATGTGCTAGAGCATTTTCGTGATGGAGGCGCCAATTTCCTGTTGTTCACAACTCCGGTCTCTTACGCCGCACAGCATCACGTAGGCGACGAACGACATCCCTGTAGTACTCTTTGGTGTTGGTTTGACCCTGTGGTGCGTACTCGTGGTGTACCACACCGTCGGAGTCAAAGAAAGCAGTCAGCATCACTTTGACGTTGCTGCGTACTTGGCGGGCCTTCTTTGGTCTGCGTAAGGTCCATAGTATCGTCACCGAAAGCCGTCGGAATCTTCCGAATGGTTTCCACCTGGCTGTCGCTCAGTTTTAGGTAAAATTTGATGCAATTGCGCTGCTCCAGTCGTTCTATCATTTTCCTTGCAATGAAAAACCGACGGGAGCACTACACACTACCTCACTCAAATGCTGCTTGCCGCTCATGCAAGCGCGCTTGATTCAAATCCATCAGGTTTTCGCAAAAAAATAAGGTCGGATACTTTTCTAACAGACCTTGTATTTCTATGTTATGTTCTAAACTTTTCAAACTACTCTCATATTTACTATAAAATAGCTCGAAACAAAACGCTCCACAAATTCGATTATAATTCAAACCAGTTTTTCAATACCTCGTCCACTATCCCTATCTTCTAATCTTGAGGCGTCTTTTTTCTGTCTATACACTCACGCTATACCACCATAACCTCTTCCTCTTTCTACTGCAGGGATTTTTTTTTCTTCCGTGTACCACCTGCTCACTATTACGCTATTAGATCTTACACGTGTGTTGAACGAAGATAAGTGTATGAGTAGTGTAGTAATAGCAATAATGCTAGGAGTACCTCAAGGGGACTGTAAGTAATAGTCCGCAAGCTAGGTTAGGTTATGTATTGCGAGTGAAGAACACGTGCATCGAGAATATTGTACATGGTTATTTGTTTTACGGAAGACAATAATTAATGGTTTATATTTGTTATATATGGGATCTGTTACCGTATTTATACTAAAATATAAGTTGAAGTTTTTTTAAAAATATAAATTACTTCTTGTGATTTTCTCTATTTATTACTTAAATGTCCGACTGGTATTTTATTATTATAACACCCAAGGGCATGTTATGAGTTGTTGCTATGGTAATGTTGTCAAGAAATTGATATTAATGTAACGTGTGCGCACCGCCGCTGCGCTGAGCAAGCGTCTAACTATAGCGCAGCCGGGCAACATAAACGAACGAGTCGCGACGTGTTTAATTACTTCCGGTCGCCTGAGCCTTTTGTGTTTGTAGTTATTATGGGGTCGAATATTCTAGAGCTCTCTAGAAGGTAATAACAACTATATAAAAGGAACGCAGCTATGCCCGAGAGTTAGTTACATAGTTACATACATAGTTACATAGTTAGCTGAGTTGAGTTGACAAGTTGAGTTCCATTAGTGGATACGAACAGACAGTTCCGTTAGTGAAGTTAGTTCATTTGAGTTCCTAATCACATAATATTAGTTATGTGATCTGGGGTTAAGTATGCAGAGGCTGTGGAGCCCAGTTGTGTATACAAAGGTTGTGGAGCTCAGTTGTGTATACAGAGGCTGTGGGGCTCATTTGTGTATACAGAGGCTGTGTGGCTCATTTGTGTATACAGACGCAGGAGTGAGTTCAGTGGCATAGCAGTATCGGAGACAGTAACGGCGAGTGGAAATAGATAGGTACTCGGTAGTGGTGTTGAAGAATGTGGCATACAGACAGTTGGTGATATTGAAAGTAAGTCTGCTAGTGGAATTGAAGAGAAAGAAAGCTGAAAGGAGTGAAATCTGACAGTTGAATGTGATATAAATAAATAGTATCATAAATATAGGTATATAAATATCGCGTAAACAGTCTATAAGAGTCTGCAACAGACCAGCAGTCTAAGATTGGAACGCGCAGTGAAATAAATGAACAGTTAGTTAAATAAAAGTAGGAGAGTACAGTAAAATAAATAGCATGTAAATAAATAGTCGTGTTAATTGTTTAAGTAAAATAAATAATCTTATGGGCAGGTTCATAAAAAAGATTAGGCTAATTCTCGTTTTTGGATTAGTGAATTATGTTCTATTCCGGTATTTAAAATTTAATATTTATTGTATTATCAAAAAAGATAGATACTTGGATTAGATTAGCCTTTATTTTAAAAAATAAATTGCAAAAATTACAATAGAATTCGCTAATCCAAAAATGAGGATTAGCTTAATCTTTTTGATAAATCTGCTAGTTAGTGTTTAAGTAATTAATTATATTCTTAATCTTAAGATAATATTTAATATTTGTTTAACCAAAGTTATCGTGACGCGATAGCCACGGAGCGTTGTAAACAGTCCTGTCTGAACTTGTTCAATTACTCGGGTGACGTGCCCTATTGTATTTGATGTTTTTATCTAGAATAATGTTCTAGTAATTTCTCGAATACAAACACCGGTGTATATAAGCACTGTTAGCAAAGGCATTGGACAGTCTGATATAAACAAGCGTCGTGAAACGAATAGTTGGTGATATAAACAGATAGTCGACAAGTGGTGAACATAAATAAATATAGTTATATAAATAAATAAGTGAGTTATATATTGTTTAAATAAATAATCTTAGTGTTTAAGTGTTTTATAATATTCTTAGTCTAAATTAGTATTTAATACTTGTTTTTTTATTTTGGTTCTTTAATATGCACTTCATAAAGTACGTCTTTATGACATCCAAATGAGTTTCATAAAGTACATATTAAACAAGCGAAATTAAAATTCCTGGACATGGAATAAGGTACATTTTATGGAAAAATGACCAAAATAGAAAAAATAGTATAAAATACACGTTTCATAAGAGATTTCAGCGCATTTGTCCCCTTAGAAAACTCGCGCAAGCCGCTCGTTTCTAAAAATGACGCGTGCACTAAAATCATGTCTTATTAAACTTATATCTTAATGTACTATTAACTATAGTAATAGTAATTTTTATTATCTTTTAATATTTATTTATTGTTATAAAGAACTTTTATTTTTAATTAATAATAATTGTCTAATATTTACACTTCACCCAAATAAATAAAAACGTTACAATAGGCTACCCACCCCATAAATTTTATAATAAAATTCTGCATGAACCTAGTACATAACACCGTCTTTAGACCTACCCCGTAAATTTTATAATGATAATTCTACGTAAATCTCGTACATAACACCGTCTTTAGACCTATTCTTTCCCAAAATTCCTGACTTCACAATGACTAATCAATGGCCCATTCCAAGAGAGGCAGAAGTGTATCAGACCCAGCATCCTCTGTCTCGGTATCGGAATCTGTTTTTCATGGCCGACCGCGATGTGTACACCGTCTCGCGCCCAATTTAATTGACAGCTGATTAGATACCCAAGCCAAGCCATTCATTTTACACGGATTCCGGTGACGACAGAGTTCACCCGTTAGACAGAGAAAGGAATGGTTAAAAATGAACAAGGTTAATTCATGCAAACTAATTCAATTTTCAAAAATATTGTTAGTGGGGTCGTTAACCATAGTCTTTGTTCGAGTAATATCAGAGAAATATATTTTATTTGAAATCGTCATTAAAGTGCACAAAAAACCTTTTTAACAGTTCAGAAATCGGCGCTAAAGTAATCCATTACCTACACAGGCGAGTCTTTGAAATGACCGTCTTTGATATCTCCCTTGTTAAAAATACAGCATAAATTTATTAACAGAATTTATTCGCCTACTCAAGGAGCATAACCTAAAATTGTTTTCACATATACATGTTGTTGCATTACTGCTCGTCGAGAATTGTTTCCCTTTTTTTAAGTGGAACACCCTATATATTTTTTAATATATTTTGAATTGTATTTTATTCACCTATACGCACATATGAATTTTGTTTTAATTCCTCGGCGTTGGGGCGTTGCCAAGTTATTCCGTTTTTTCTCCAAAAAAGACAACACGCATTGTTTTATAAAGGCGTACTAAAGTTATTTTAATAGTAAAAATTAAGAAATTTTTTTCTGTACAACTATAACTATACTCTATGTTATTATAAAGCGAATCAAATTTACTCAATTTCAAATGACTAGCCAGGGCCGCTCCGTGGGTATAAGGCGCCTTTGTGTAAAGTTATATTTTAGCGCCCCCTCCCCACGATGTAAAATTTGCAAATTAAAGTTTAAACTATATTTTTTATTCTTCAAAAATGCTAATATATTGATGATATTTTCTTATATTTATTCTTGTAATCAATAGATTATATTCAAAATCATTTATTGTAATCAACAATTTTACAGTTATAATTTGAAATATAACAATGAGAGAAAATTATCCGTTTGGCAGGATATTTCATTTACTTTTTAATTTTTAATAATAAATAAGAGCAATTCAATGTCGGTAGCAAATAAAAATAAAATTATTTCGCTAATATTTCAGAATTGTATGTAAAACGTAAAGCATTTCATTCTTCGCAAAATGCTAGTAGGTATTTAAATATTGGATTCATTGTAATCAATATTCTTGAGTTATAATGAATATATTCTTTGTTGTAATCAACATAGTCAGTTATTATTTCAATATAACAATGCTAGAAAAATAACGAACCGATTGGTACGATAATTATTTAATTTATACATAATTTGTAAATTGTATAGAAAATTTGTTTTCCCGAATAGGAGAATTTTATAAAAATTTACTATTATTTACTTTACTGTCTTGAAACGGCGCCCCTCAAAGTCAGGTATCTTTGTGCGGGGCCCGCCCGCATGGAGCGGTCCTGACTATAACTCGTCATTTTCAAATGGAACACCCTATATTTTATTATTTAGTTGTGTTTCTTTTTGTGTTATCATTTTATGTTATTAAAGGTATCCTATGCCAAAAATCAATAATTTCGGAGTTTTTTACCATTTTTGTCTAAATTTATTTAATTTAAATCTAGTCTAATATGGAAATTGTGTTTTTAATAAGAAATAATTGCAATAATGGACATTAGTTTGCATTAGCCAATAAATAAAACTGGTTATTATTAATATTAGTGCGATTCCACCCTTCACAGCACTCTTTGATGTACATTATATTAATTTTCTTAAATTCGTTTATATTGTAATGTGCAGTACCCGCTGTCGCCGCCACTGTCACGCCCGCTGTCCCCGTCGCTGTCGCTGTCGCAGGGACGAGCGAGTGTCTATTTTTAGCGATGACGCAACGGACCTGTCTGAACCTGCTTAATTACGCGGTTGATGTAACCTATTGTGTTGTATCTAGAAGTGTTCTAGTGAGTTCTCGAATTTTCGGCTAGGGTATATAAGCACCGTTAGCGAAGGCATTGGACAGTCTGATATAAATAAGCGTTGCATGTTAAACAGTTGGTGATATAAACAGATAGTAGATAAGTGGTGAATATAAATAAATATTTGTATAAATAAATAAGTGATTTATATATTGTTGAAATAAATAATCTTAGTGTTTAAGTGTTTTATTCTTAGTCTTAATTAGTGTTTAATATTTGTTTAATCGTAGTGTTCGTTATATTTATCATCTTTTAATTATATCTAATATCTATTTATCGTTATAATAAACTTTTATTTTAATTAATAATAATTGTCTAATATTTACACTTCACCCAAATAAATAAAAACGTTACAATATGTTATAGATTTTCCCATGCAATTATAAAATAAAACCATGATAACTTTTTTTTCTTTTAAACGAAACGATAGTTTTCGGCATTTACATATTTGACAGGTCATACAAGCCATTTAGTTCCTTAAAATCCCTCTGTTGTCGCATGCTATTCTGCGGGTGCCGGCGGCTACCAATAAACCCTAAATTTGTATGAGGTTCAACTCCTTATTTTTAACTGTTTTTTTTCCCGAAGATACAATTAAAACAAACTAGCATATATAATAATCCCATTTATGGTCCACCTTCTTACTTTAGTTCTTTAGCATTTACCACACTTCACGCGAATCAGTGTAATGACGGTGTACGAATTACCTTCGGTGGCAAAAACTTACCCGACACTGGAAAATGGATAATGGAACATTTAAACACTGGAAAAAACCATCAGCAGTAGAGATGATGACGCTGTAAATGAGAGAATTACCCGTGAAATGAAATACAAGTTGTTTGTTATTTTCTTTGTGTGGTGGTAATGAGGTTACCAGTAGAAATTAACACCAAAGAAACCTGAGTATGATACCTACATTATAAAACTATTGTCCCTTTTTGAACTAAATGCATCTATTTTCCTCTAGTACTCTGCCTGGTTCATATTCAAACACAAATAAAAAAGTGTTTACAATTATTTGAAATATTAGTTCAACAGCATTTATTCTCTTACAACACCTACGATTCGGTGCACTTTTGCATCTTCATCTGAGTAAGTAATATGTAGCTATTAACATACTTAGGAATATTGTGAGTATCATAACTGCCGTATATATAGGTTTGAAATTCAAGCTCGTAGAGCTAGGATTTTAAGACAACATCTAAGGCTTGTTATTTATTTATTTATTGTAAATTCACTCTACAGGATAATATCCCAATTACAGAGGAATTGTTTCATTGAATGTACAGAAATTTCGTCGTGTGACGCGCGAGTAGTGACACCCTACAATAAAAATAGAAAAAGTTGAAAAAAATACATATATATTTATAAATAAACTATGATTAAATTTAAATTATAAATTATCGGTTCTTGCAAGAAGTATAGCAGACAGTACTTTCTTGAACCTAGAAATGCTGTTAGCGAATATATCTAATTCTAGGAATTCATTTACAATTTTTTTGTAAATAATACACATCTGTCTGACAGGTGAACGTAGTTTGTCCTTAGAGTCGGGTAAGCAAATGTCAATTTAGTTCGAGATCGAGGAACAAGAAGATTTATTTTAGAGAGGATAGCCGAATCATCTACCGAATTATTGACCAATTTGTATAGATATAAACATGATTGCATTTTACTACGGTCGTCCAAGGACAGAACTCCGAATTCGATTAGACAGTTATTGTAATTAAATTCATTCATAGGGTAAACATGATATCGTTTAAAGTAAATATACCTAACAAATTTTCTTTGTAAAACTTCAATAGAATCTATATGTTTATTGTAGGTTGGGCTCCATATTTGTGAATAATATTCCAGCTTAGATCTAACGAAAGAATAATATAAAGTCTTTAAAGTATGCGTGTATGAGCGTGTATTTCTAATAATGAAACCGAGGTTTCTATGCGAGCTTTTCAGTATACTAGTGATGTGTGGAACAAAACTGCATTTATTATCAAAAAGTATGCCCAAATCAGTAACTTGTGTGACACGTTCTAATATATTATTACACATTCGATACTGGTAGTTTACAGGATTCTTTTTTACAGTGTACGTCATAATCTTACATTTATTGTAATTAAACAAAAGTTTGGAGGTAGAAAACCAAGCTAGAATTTTATTTATGTCAGATTGAAGTTTCATACAATCATCAGTTGAGTTTATGACGCGGTAAAGTTTAATGTCATCTCCATATAACAAGATATTGGAGTCGTGGATGTGATTAACAATGTCATTGATGAATAGAAGAAATAATAAAGGGCCAAGGTTCGATCCCTGAGGAATTCCCGAGCTGGCAATGTATTGTTTCGATGTGTAATTGTTGTAATGTACAGAGAGTTTGCGATTAGCAAGGTATGAAGCGATGAGTTGTACTAGATTATTTGAAAAATTGAAGTAACATTTAAGCTTGCCTAGTAAAACTGTATGACTGACTTTGTCGAAGGCTTTAGCAAAATCTGTGTATATAACATCAATTTGTTTATTGTCATGCAGGGAGTTAAGTGTGAACTCTGTAAAATTCATTAGGTTTGAAGTGGTAGACCTGATTGGTTTGTTCAATAGTTTATCGGGTTCAGAAAATAAAGACATTATTGTCTCCACATAGATCACTTTGGTATTTGGTGATGCAGAAAATTGGTAATAATTTTCAAGTTTGACAACAGTCAGTTTCGAACACAGGTCATAAGAACCACAACCGGTGACATAACTATAAAATAAAATATGTATAGTGCAACCAATAATTTAACTTATTTCGATAACACCTTTTATTTGTTTTTCAGTAATACTGAATGTCAAACTACAAAACAAAAACTCCAAACCTTATACTGTACTATTAAATCACTATTGACTATATGCATTTATCAAAAATAATACTCGTATATTATTTATGATAATAAATGATAAATGACAACGATTGTTCTATTTTCGAACAAGCATATGAAACCGTCGAACAAACGACATCTGAAAATGTATTTTACATTTTCCACAAACCAATAAATTACAACCCAGTTGTCTTTTTTAATAATTTATATCCATTGAACGGTTGGAATACAAATGGTGTTAAATATATAAGATTTGGAACAGCTTAAAAATACGAAACAAATAAATTCTGGATTTAACAATGTACATATGTTTCGTACAGATTGTTAGAATACAGAAGAATATCTTATACAGGGTGCTTCAAAAATACTGTAAAAAAATTGAGGGCATATAGTATTGACCAAAATAAGTAAAAAAGCTTAATCAACATGGTCCGATCTTCCATAGTTTCCGAGATTTGAGGCAGTGAAAAATGAGTTTTTACGGGGTTTACGTCGGCTATCTCGACTTTGATTAAATGGGATTTTTTGTTTACCTTTCAGAGGCCATCTTAGATGTGCTTTTGTTTTTTTTTTATAAAAATCAAATAATTGTACTATGTTAAATGTTGTGGCGACCTCGGCCAATATTTAATTTTCAAATAACATCGTAACTATTAGAAATTTAGAAGAACGTTACATATAAAATTTTATTGTTTTTACCTTCCGTCACCTTTAGGTAAGGAAGGTATTGTCTTTGGTCAAAAAATTCGGTGGTGAGTTTTTGATGAATAAGCACGTTTTAGGGTCCCTAGAATACGATTTTACTATTTTTACGATGATGTCTGTATGTGTGTGTGTGTGTATGTATGTATGTGTGTCCGTGTGTGTGTGTGTGTGTGTGTGTGTGTGTGTGTGTGTGTGTGTGTGTGTGTGTGTGTGTGTGTGTGTGTGTGTGTGTGTGTGTGTGTGTGTGTGTGTGTGTGTGTGTGTAACAAAATTTTCGTCTACGATAACTTCCATACTACAATTCTAAAAATTATAATTCTTTCGTATTTCTCTTCGTTACATCCATGCGAAGAGCTGATTAGATTTTGGTTAGAATTGAACAACCGGAAGTACCCTCATTTGAAGATTTTAACAGTTTTTCTTGAAAAAACTATGTTAAATATCATTTTTTCACATTTAATGTTATTATAAATATTAAAGAATATTTTATTTCCTATACGATTTGACTGCATTTTATACTTAATATTAAATGGATATAGAGTTAAAAAATTATAAAGAAATTTAATTTCATAAAGTAGCCATAGCTGTGGAAACAGCTACTATATTAAGAAAATTTTGATTGAAAGATATCAGTGTCAAGTGAAATTGATATAGTGTGTTTGTCTTATAATTTTACTGGAAATAGGTGTAGGATCTTTTGCTTTCTGTATGGAATTTGAATAAAATACATACAACTGCTTTAAGGTAATGTACAAGAAATAATAATAATAATAAATCTTTTATTTCTGCAGATACATTACACTGTATATAGAAAACGTCACAAAATAATAATTTTCTGTATGAAATTTGCATAAAATACATGCAACTGCCGGAAGGTAATGTACAAGAAATAGAATATTTAATTTAACAAGGAACTTTCCGTATGAAATTTGTACAAAATACATAGAACTGACGGAAGGTAATGTGCTGGCCACATCAGATTTTTTACCTTCCGTCACCTTTAGGTAAGGAAGGTATTGTCTTTGGTCAAAAAATTCGGTGGTGAGTTTTTGATGAATAAGCACGTTTTAGGGTCCCTAGAACACGATTTTACTATTTTCACGATGATGTCTGTATGTGTGTGTGTGTGTGTGTGTGTGTGTGTGTGTGTGTGTGTGTGTGTGTGTGTATGTGTGTCTGTGTGTGTGTGTGTAACAAAATTTTCGTCTACGATAACTTCCATACTACAATTCAAAAAATTATAATTCTTTCGTATTTCTCTTCGTTACATCCATGTGAAGAGCTGATTAGATTTTGGTTAGAATTGATCAACCGGAAGTACCCTCATTTGAAGATTTTAACAGTTTTTCTTGAAAAAACGATATTAAATATCATTTTTTTACATTTGATGTTATTATAAATATTAAAGAATATTTTATTCTCTATGCGATTTGAATGCTTTTTATATTTCATATTAAATGGATATAGAGTTAAAAAATTATAAAGAAATTAAATATCATATATTAGCTAGCTATGCTATAAATCTGGAAACAGCTGATGTATTATGAAAATTCTGATTGAAAGGTGTCAGTGTCAAGTGCAGTTGACAGTATGTATGTGTTATAATTTTACTGGAAATATAGGAT
This sequence comes from Harpalus rubripes, assembly GCA_963082715.1. Classification (NCBI taxonomy): domain Eukaryota; kingdom Metazoa; phylum Arthropoda; class Insecta; order Coleoptera; family Carabidae; genus Harpalus; species Harpalus rubripes. Next base: position 31,738,839 of record OY720465.1, read on the forward strand.
CTTTTGCTTTCTGTATGGAATTTGTATAAAATTTTTTTTTACTTCCCGCTACTCTTGGTAAGGGAGGTATAGGGACCGTGTTAAAAATCGCATATCGAGATTTTGGCAAATGACCACGTTTTAAGATCCCTAGAATCCAATTTTAACATTTTCATGATGATGTCTGTATGTATTTGTGTATGTCTGTGTGGATTCTCCATTCTAACTCAAATACTATCATTCAGAAAATTTTGAAACCTTGTATTTCGAACTTTTTCTGTAATCGAAAGAGCACATTAGATTTTGGTGAAAATCGAATAACCGGAAATGGCACTTTACTAGAAGCTCAAAATAGTTTTTCTTTGAAAAATACCTTTAAATGTTATTTTTTCGAGATTAATGTTATTAAAAAATTAAAGATTATTAAATATTCTATATATTTGCATTAATACTTTTTCTATATATTTTATGGATAAATTTATAAAATTATCTATAATTTAAATCCCAGAGCCTATACGCTTAAACAAATAAAACGCAGTTATTCAAATGTATGTAATTGACAGATAAATGTCACTATCAAAGAACTAATCATTTCAAAATAATATTAGTAACGTTTTAAAAAGAAAAAAGTAAATAGAACAATAGGAAAGGAATTCAATACAGTTTCCAGTATATATATATATATATATATATATATATATATATATATATATATATATATATATATATATATATATATATATGTAGGTATGTATTTGGATTAATAAAAATTAACGATTCACAAAAATGTTTAAGCTCATCCTCATTATTGGATTAGTGAATTCTATTCTATCCTGGTATTTAAAATTTAATCTTCATATTATTATAGCTCCGGTGGCTCAATGTTTAGAGCAACGCCTCATGTCACAGGGCCCTCGGGGCCCTGGGTTCGAATCCCACTAAGACATGGATGTGTGTAAATGTGAACCCACTCTGTAATTGGGATTTAATCCTGTTGAGGAGTTTACAAAAAAGATGGTTACTTGGATTAGATTAGACTATATTTTAAATTTTAAGAAATAAACTGCCAAAATTAGAGTAGTATTCGCTAATCCAAAAATAAGGATTAGCTTAATCTTTTTTGTGCCTCGGGCGGTAAATGGCGGGAGGTATTGTGTTGGCCACACCAGATTTTGGTAGATAATTTTATTTACTCTATTTTCAATAACTAGGCATTTTGCTCTAAAGTTAATCCAAACCGAGATATTAACGAAAATCAATAAAAATGTCTTTTTTCACGAGTTTTTTTTTTCAATATGGCGCCAAATCTGGTTTCGCTAGAGGGTAGAGAGTATATCTCTCTGACGGTCCAAATTAAGAGAATAATATTTATTCCAGTTTGCCACCATTTATTTCCACAGTAGCATCCTGTAAACGGTCTGGCGACTGGGCTAATTATACAATGGAAATGAATGAAAAAATTATTAACAAAAGATTCCTTGTCTTTTAATATGGAATATTTCAAATGGATGGTGTTATTGGAAAAGGATCCAGGCGACATTTTCTAGTTTCGAGCAAATCCGGTTCAAAGTCTTAGTATCTTTAAAATTCAAGTTTTAGTTTTTCGACAAGTTTGATGATGAATTATCATGAATAACTTTTTCAGCTAGCTAATTCCTATGCGACAATGAATAGCTTTTTGAAGAAATCTATTTTTACCTTCCGTCACCTTTAGGTAAGGAAGGTATTGTCTTTGGTCAAAAAATTCGATGATGAGTTTTTAATCAATAAGCACGTTTTAGGGTCCCTAGAATACGAATTTACTATTTTTACGATGATGTCTGTATGTGTGTGTGTGTGTGTATGTGTGGATGTGTGTGTGTGTGTGTGTGTGTAACAAAATTTTCGTCTGCGATAACTCTAATACTACAGTTACAAAAATTATAATTTTTTGTGTACTTCTTCGTTACATCCATATGAAGAGCTGATTAGATTTTGGTTACAATTGGTCAACCGGAAGTACCATCATTTGAAGATTTTAACAGTTTTTATTGAAAAAACTATGTTAAATACAATTTTTTCACATTTGATGTTATTATAAATATTAAAGAATATTTTATTCTCTATACGATTTAACTGCATTTTATACTTAATATTAAATGGATATAGAGTTAAAAAATTATAAAGAAATTAAATATCATAAAGTAGCTATAGCTATGAAAACAGCAACTATATTAAGAAAATTCTGATTGAAATATGTCAGTGTCAAGTGAAATTGACATAGTGTGTTTGTCATAATTTTTACTGGAAATATAGGATCTTTTGCTTTCTGTATGGAATTTGTATAAAATACATACAACTGCTTTAAGGTAATGTATAAGAAATAGAATATTTAATTTAATAATAATAATAAATCTTTTATTTCTGCAGATACATTACACTGTATATAGAAAACGGCACAAAATAATAATTTTCTGTATGAAATTTGCATAAAATACATGCAACTGCCGGAAGGTAATGTACAAGAAATAGAATATTTAATTTAGCAAGGAACTTTCCGTATGAAATTTGTACAAAATACGTAGAACTGACGCAACTGACGGAAGGTAATGTGCTGGCTACATCAGATTTTTTTTTGTTTAATCTGACGCTTGGTTCCTTTTAGTTTTATGAAAAAAATGCATATGGTTCTTTTCGGAAAACTGTCCCGGTACTTGGTTCTTTATGGAATAATAAATCATAAAATATGGTTCTTTTTAGAAAATATTATAATTAAAATCAAATACATAACTATAATAGAAAAATATGCTTTTCATAAATGAAACAAATTCTTAAACAAATGTAATTCTTACTACAAAAAATAATAAAGGCACAGAAGGTTATTATTCCGCATTCTGTTCAAATTCCATTTCAAAATCTACTCCTTCACCAAATCCTTCTATATCATCATCGAAATCGCTTGACGACAAATTTTGATAAAAGTGCTTAACATCTTTGGGAATCAACGGTAACAAGCGTTTGATATCTGTCAACTTTTTATTGGAGATTGGTTTGCCTTCTGGAAATAGTTCTGGTAATGTCACAGAAAAAGTTGGTGTTGAACATTGTCTTCCTCTTGTAGTTTTTTCTATATTTATTTCTTGATACTCGTCTCCTTTATGTGAAGCTTTAATAAATATTGAATGTGGCTTATCTTTAGTAATCTTAATGACTCTGGTCTTCAACCAACTGACTTTCTATATCTGTTTTTCTGTTTGTGATAAGCTTTTCAATTTATTAGAATAGAGAAAATGAATGACACACATAACCTAAGTAATGTTTACTGTTTACCTACTTGTTGAATAATATTATCTTCATTAATTTGTTGTGTTTCTAAGGCAATTTTTAATATTAACTGACTTCTGCTACACATTTTTTATTAACAGAAATATACAAATATATACACCAAAAAGGATAAAAGGAACTACGTTGTTAAATTAGTTTGAAAATACATATAAAAAGAACCATGTGTCTTATTGTCACTTGGATCCTTTTGAAATTTTACTAAATTGCAATATTATTCAGCTGTCGCTTGGTCTACTCACTAACAGAGGGTGCTAGATATATACTAGCAGTTGGTTCTTTTTTCAGGATCTAAATAGCAACTTTACATGTCGTTTGCCACTACAAACTCAAATTATTCGGTTTTGGCGGTTGGATCCTTTTCCAGTAACAATATCCAAATATTGTCATAGTTAAAATTGTAATTTTTATATCATGAAGATTCAATCTCTTTTGCATGATATCGCGTACAGTTCATTTGGGAACCCTAATTGTAGACTACATGGAAGAATGAATTTCTATGGGTTTCGGATTCGTGATTGACATATTTACTCAACTGTTTCATTAGATGTCTTGGATATTTCCTATGATTTTTTCTCTTTAGAATCTGTATATTTGAACGAATACGGTAATCTAAATTTCTGTTTCACTTGTACAATTAACCATAAAAAGCACGCGGTCTTTTTTTGGACATTTAGACAAATCTTCACTGGAGTGTAAACTTTAAAAGCAACGTTTAATTAAAATGAAAATCAACTCCTAGATTAAAAAATGAAACGAATACACTCTAAGAAATATCGTCCTTGTAAAGTAACCAAATCGATTGGTGAAGTGATTTAGTGTTAATTTTAACACTTAAATAAGTACATTTTTCATCCGTATTAAAAATACGGTTTAGTTAAATTTTGTCTGTGTTATTTTAATAAATTTCAAATATGTCCACCACATATGGAGTAAATGAGATATATTACTCAAAAATATGGTTACTTTTAATTACCAACAATTTTTTGAGTTACTTATGCTCAACTTAGTGTATATTTGCACAATACGGTGCTGCAACTACAATATATTTCGTTAAAAGTAAAATAACACTCAACGCTGTTAATATGACGTGTATTTACTACAAGCAGCGATCAAATCAGTACCAAAGTGTAGATTGTGCAACTGTGATATGTGATATACGTATTCTTGGTTTGATCTGTGAGATGTACGAACGTGTTTATTGCTACAAAAGTGTTATTACATACTTCAAAATGAGTATACAATATACCATGTGATATAAAAATTAATAGTTCTAAATGAATTTCATATGGTTTTTTTATTACCAACTAACTTCCTCGTGCCAGAAATTATTGAGTCTATGGATACAATATATTTTGTTTAAACTCTATAACCACTAAAATTGCGAAATTAGATGTGTCTGAAATGACTTTATTATTTTTAAATATTTGTTTGTACAAAGAACCATATATGAAACGCTTTCATGTTCCGAGTTCCGATGGACCTCCTGCAACCAATTTTAACGTTAAAATTAGTTAAAAATTTCTTAGAGTGTAGAGTGCAATCAAAACTCAAGTAACCTTTCTCAGAAATCCTGTATATCACCACAGTTTTTTTGTGGTGGTGTTTGTTTCTAATTTCCCAGCACAGATTTGGTTGGATTCAAACACGGATTGACAATCGGTTACATCAAGGCCTTATCACATTAGAAGTAGTATCTCTGACTTGTCATCCATTATCATTGAATTTATGAACCAAAGCTATAAAGTAACAAATACTTTTTATTGCGAGAATCTCGCTTCTCGCAGTTGTTATATCGCTCTCGTTCTCGTCTCGCATAATGCAACGAGACGAGACGAGATACGAGAGTACTCTCGCCTCGTCGTGCATCACTATATGAGAGAGATAATAAAAATAGGTGACACAGGAGGGAGTGTTCACACTAGATTGTCAGCACACAAACGCTGTCTGCGTAATGGTATGGTATTAACATCTGCGGTCGCAGAACACCAACAGAACACAGGACATAACATCTTATTTAAAAATTCCCGCATTTTAGCTCCTGTCCCTGAGTTTTACAGACGTAAATACAGGGAAACTTTAGAAATATGGAAACATCCTAATAACATCAATCGGGATGATGGCTATTTCTTGAGCCACATATGTGGAAACCGGTGATTCTCGGAACACGACACGCCCAATCTACCATTACGAACTCGATTCCCATTGGTCCTCATTAACTTTGCTCATCTACCGTATCTTTAGATTAGTATATAACTGTCTTCTCAGCCTTCCTTCGTCACTTGGTTTATTTGGCCTCTAGCGTGGTTTACACGTCGGGTAACCTTGTAAACTGAGTCTCCCCCTTTTGTTGCTTAAACTAGGCCTCTAGCGTGGTTTACATGTCTGGTAACCTTGTAAACTGAGCGTCCCCCTCTTGTTGCTTAAACTCGGCCTCTAGCGTGGTTGACACGTCGGGTAACCTTGTTTAAGACAGTACTACCCCCTTGCTCCTGAAGATGCCCCATACGACTGCGGGCGAAACGTTGAGCTCTGACTCAAAATATGACACAGTCCATTCCCGGAAAACGAATATTTCTCATATAAATGAAGCTTTGATTTGTATCACTGTCTTAGAATTTCGGCTCCCATTTTACAAGTCTTAAGAAATCTGAAGAATGAAGAGACGGCTGATTCTCGATCCAATTACCAGTGATGTGGGCCTTCGTTTCGAAGACAAGAATTCGGTTTTTGTGTCGCGAACGACAATCGACATAGCCGATAGGAGAGGAGGAGCTAACTAGCTAAGCAGAAAAATAATGTGTGGCCTGGGCGAATTAGGTAATGGCTGATATACGACCCCTCATATCACCCACAATAGCAGATATAATATAGAACAGTAAACATTAATAGATGAATTTTAAAAAATCGTTATTATTAAATGTTCAACTCGATTTTTCACTGAATTTTTGTTATGCAACTTTATGATTTATTCGCATGATCATAAAGAGAAGAAAAATCAATATCGGATCCACTACTAAAAATCTATATTGGCATTTAATTTTTTTTTGTGATGACAGCATAACTAAAAAATCTGATTGGGCCAGCACATTACATTCCGTAAGTTTCATATATTTTGTACAAATTCCATATCTTGCATAAGATTCCATATTTCAAGTACATTACCTTCTGTCAGTTCCATGTAATTTGTACAAATTCAATACAGAAAGTTCCATGTACCTAAAAGATTTAAGTTATCGGATCCGAAAAAATCGTCACACACACAACACACACACACACACACACACACACACACACACACACACACACATACATATATACACATACATACACATTCATATATACACACATACATAGACAACATCGTCAAAATAGTAAAATCTTATTGCAGGGACTCGAAAACGTGCTTATGCATCAAAAACTCACCACCGAATTTTTTGACCAAAGATAAAACCTTCCTTACCTAAAGTTGACGGTAGGTAAAAGCAAATGGAAGTCAGAAAGTGAATCGTACATATTAATGTGTATTTTTAAAAAGTAAAATCGACGTGTTTCGGCGTTTTTTAAAGAAACTGGTTGAGTTTGCTGTTTTTTTTAAATATTCCACACTTTAATCCCACTCTGTACACATACAATGGGCTACTTGCGTGCCATTTTTTTATTTAATATTTTTGAAGAGACGATAAAAACTTGCTACTCATACTTTTTTCTTTTGGCAAAATTTTCATTAATTTGCCAGAAATAAATTAATGAAATTTTAATATTTAAATTACCGCCATGTATGACGTAGAATTACGCCGAACCAATGAATGGCCGTAAAGCCATAGCATCGGTACGCCCCATAGCAACGGCATGTACGGGTAATTCAAATATGACATTTCACCTGTTTGACATTTGAATAATAGTTTGGAGGTTAATATTCTCGTTTGTCATTTTAATCTTGTACGAGTATAAGCTAAGTTAAAATCCTTCAAAATCCTGCTTAACAAATCGAAATACGTAATAAATGTAACAGAAACCACGCAAATAGTAAATAAGAAAGAAGAGAGATAGTGACACAAAAATGAATTAATCTCAAAATCATATTAAAACTCGCACTCGCTCGCCATCTATAGGTTACATTCTCAAATATGCTTCCCTTCTCCAGTTCAAAATAATGACGTCAAAGAAAATCTTCTTTCTTAATTTATTAAAAAGCATATAATTTTTTTTAAGTAAAATTTATATTTTTAAATACATTTTCAACATTACTTTAGTTATATAGTGATAGTTATCAGATTTTCAGTAACACGCAAGTAGCCTATTGATGCAAATAGAAAATAAACAAATTCAATTACTGATATACGTTAAAATTTCTATTGATATCAATATTGACCCTGTTTTTCCTTAATGAAACCAATTCTCAATCAATAGTAAATAAGAAAGAAGAGAGATAGTGACACAAAAATGAATTAATCTCAAAATCATATTAAAACTCGCACTCGCTCGCCATCTATAGGTTACATTCTCAAATATGCTTCCCTTCTCCAGTTCAAAATAATGACGTCAAAGAAAATCTTCTTTCTTAATTTATTAAAAAGCATATAATTTTTTTTAAGTAAAATTTATATTTTTAAATACATTTTCAACATTACTTTAGTTATATAGTGATAGTTATCAGATTTTCAGTAACACGCAAGTAGCCTATTGATGCAAATAGAAAATAAACAAATTCAATTACTGATATACGTTAAAATTTCTATTGATATCAATATTGACCCTGTTTTTCCTTAATGAAACCAATTCTCCTCGACATCCAAATTACAATACTGATGATTTACTTCACCCTCCCTTAGTTTTTCCAGGAGGTACGTTCCTCAATTCCATTTCTCTGATATTAGATTCTGGTCGCGACGTGCATGGAAAACAAGGTACACCTAATACAACCTCTGTTCGTTCGTATATTGCCTGCTCTGGCTCTTGCTCCATATTGATTCTGATTCGGGTACATGTCCACCTTGGCTTTATATTACCCAATCATATTTATTGTTTCGTATTGTAGTTTACATTGAAGGGATATGCATCCCCCCAATATAGGTATTATTAGAGAAAGGTTTTTGATGTAATTATACAAGGGTGTACAAGTTTCGGAATTGATTAAACAATACCTTTTTACCTCTCGCTAAGAGAGGTATTGGATTCATGCTAAAAATCGCATATCCAGATCTTAGTGAATAAGCAAGTTTTAAGGTCCCTAGAATCCGATTATAACATTTTTACGATGATGTCCGTATGTGTGTGTGTGGATGTGTGTGTATGTGTGGATGTGTGTGTTTGTGGATGTTGGATTCACGATATCTCAAATACTATAAGACTAAAGACATTTTTAACTACGGATTCCTCAGTCTAACAATAATGGGAAGAGTCGAGTCAGTTTTGGTAACAATTGGACAACCGGAAGTAGTAGTTACAAGAAAAAAATCATCTAAATATTATTTATCGAAAATTTATGCAAATATATTAAAGAACGTTAAATTCTTTATTCGATAAATATAAATTCATTATTACATCTTCTATAGATTTAGAGATAAAGAAATGCATATAAAATAATTTGATGTAAAAATTCTTAGATCAAACTACTTCAAGGCAAAAAATTCAAATGTTTGTAATTCACACATAAATGTCACTGTCAAAAATATTTGTATGCCACTGTCAAAAATATTTGTATGCCACTGTCAAAAATATTTGTACATCATTATGAAGATTATGAAAATAAATAAAAAGTCAACAACGCAAAAGAATATACCTAAAAAAGAATATAAAAGGAATTTGCGAAAAAATGACGAATAAAAGAAAAAGAAAAGGAAAATAGAAAAAAAAATCAGGATATTGAATATAAAGAAAATGTATGTATTGTACATAATTTATATTAAAATAATTATTTTGTAGTGAGACATGAATATATGTATTTGTATTTAAAAATTTTTTTCGTTTTATGCATACAATCAGGTAAAATATCTGGCGAGAGGTTATGTGCTGGCCACATCAGATTTTTTTGTATGCTGGACATGTGGTAAGAATATTGAAAGTTTTGGTTATTTTTTTACCTCCCGTCACACCATAGGTAATGGAGATAATGTTATCGGTCTAAAAATTCGATGGTGAGTTTTCACTGAATAAGCACAAATTAGGGTCCCTACAACACGTTTTTACTATTTTTACGATGATGTCTGAGTGTGTGTGTCTGTGTGTGACGATTTTTTCCTCCAGGATAACCCTTATACCAAACTTCCAAATATTTATATTTTCCGTATTTAAGTTTTCTGCATTTATAAAGAGTTGATTAGATTTTGGGTAAAATTAGATAACCCAAACTGATACTTTACTTGAAGCCCATAACTGTTTTTAATGAAAAACTATATTAAAATATTATCCAAAACTTTTCAATTTTAGAATTTAGGATTTTTATATCAAGAGGAATAACATACTAAATTTTGGCTACAATTAATAAACCAGAAGTGATACTTTACTTGAAGCTCTGAACAAATTTTGGTGAAAAATATATTAATATACTCCAAAACTTGTCAAATTTAAGACTTTTATATGAAGGGGAACAACATATTAGATTTTGGCTAAAATTGATAATTCGGAAGTGATCTTTACCTGAAACTCTCAACAGATTTTCGTAAAAAATATAAATAAATAAATAAAATAAATATATCATCATAGCATATTACCCATTGCTGGGCGTGCCAATCTGCTTGTTCGCATATATCGGCAATGATAATGACATATTTCAACCGTGCGGGCGTTTACTAGGCGTCACCTCACGAGCACTCATTTCTGGCGTGGAGAGTGCACCACAGGGGTCAATTTTGTGCCATTTATAATTCGAAATTTTTGGCGTCGGTCGGGATCGAACCCGGTTCGATTTTTGTATTAATGAGAACGACATGTTAATTTTTTTCAAAAATTGATAAACCGGAAGTGATACTTTACTTCAAGCTCTGAACAGATTTTTTGTGAAAAATATATTATGATATATTCCAAAACTTGTCAAATTTAGCAGTTAAGACTTTTATATAAAGGGAAGTAACATATTAGGTTTTGGCTAAAATTGATAAACCCGAAGTGATACTTGAACAGATTTTCGTAAAAAATAAATTGATACAATCCAAAACTTTTCAAATTTGGTGTTTAAGACTTTTATATTAATGAGGACGACATATTAGATGTTTTCTAAAATTGATAAACCGGAAGTACTACTTAACAGGAAGCTATAAATAGATTTTCTTGAAAAATGTATTAAAACATGATCCAAAATTTCTCAAATTTGGTATTTAAAACTCGTGTATAATTTGAAACAACATGTTGACTATACCTATATGATAAACCGGAAGTGGTACTAATTAATTTGTAACTACTACTTCCGGTTGTCCAATTGTTACCAAAACTTAATCAACTCTTCCCATTATTGTTAGATTAAGGAACCCGTCTATAGTCTTAGTCTTATAGTATTTGAGAAATCGTGGATCCAACATCCACACACACATATGGACATCGTCGTAAAAATGTTATAATCGGATTCTAGGGACCTTAAAACGCGCTTATTCACTAAAATTTGGATATGCGATTTTTAGCATGAATTCAATACCTGGCTTAGCGAGAGGTAAAAATTATCTGAATTAGCTAAGTAAGTTAATCTATTAAAAATGATCTTAGGAAATCTTGTGTCCGTCATTTTATTAATTTTATGAATCCAGATGGTGCCAATTCATAGATGGCGCTGTTATAGCCATACTGTGTTTGTTATGTTTAAAATTCCACAATATTTTTGAAATCTGTATCATTAAGAGAACAGGCGTCCTGTGGTCATCATGTTTTCTACATTTTCAATGATATGCATATTATGTAACATTTCAATATCATCATTTCAAATATTCGGTATTCTGTTCCTAAGCTCGTATTGTATTCGACTCACTTTTTGTATCTTGAACAATGAATGTTTCGGTTTTTCGTGTTGGAAGCTATTGCGATTGCGATGGCTGCTTTATTTCGACTTCACTTCCTCCATTCAGGCTGTATTACGGTCATTTGCTCTCAAATCGAATGAAATGGCATGAGAGCGTCGACTTGAAAGCAAAAGTGCAAATTCAATAAATATCAAAAGTCTAAAGCAATCAATACACCAAATCGAACGTCACGGCATGGAGAGATACAGTTTAGTTTTTATATTGGTAAAAAGTCGGACCACGGCAACCGTGAAATAATCCTGGTTTCTCTGGTATTTTTACCCCCACTACCGCTACTTTCAAACATCATAATAAAATGAAACGATATACGTAAATGTCAAATTTATAAACTGCATTAGTGGTATTATTAGTATTAGTATGAAAACATTATTTATATTTGATATATTGTTGGTTGTTATTTTTATTGGCATTAAATGTAATAGAATAGGGGATTCCACCATTTATTTTATAATATTGTATCAGAAAGTATAATTAAAACTAAGCTATTGGTGAAAATCCGGTGAAAAAATTCCTATTAAGAAGCGAGGGTCCCCCGAAGTTTGAAAATATAGATGTGACATCACGAATATAAAATTTTATATAAAACTGTTTTCTTCGTGGATCTAAAATGTTCTTAAATTATATATATGTCTCACTAAAGTATTATGAACTGTTTATTGCTAGGATACGGTGTATATAAACATATATATAACAACCGAGGCATAATGGGAGGGCATAATATTTCATTATGCCCTCATTATAATCCGATCATCGTTTATGGACTAAATTAAAAATAATATGAACGGTATATAATGAATTTATTTTCTTTTTAATTATAATTAATTACAATAATAATAAGGATTGATTACAACAATTAATACATTAATTGATTACAACAATTAATATAAGAAAACAGCTTTGAAAGCACAACACAGAAATCAATTTTAATTTAATTATAATACTTAAAATTGATTATCAAAAAAACCTTAAAAAGCCATTTACTTTCACCACACATGAAATAAGTCCGTCGAATTGCAGACTGTAATGTTTCGCATTCATTTTTGACAGATGCCGAATCACTAATTTTTTTGGGGACGATATTTATCCACGTTTGAATTCATTTTTGATATTATTTACCGTCACATGTGACACATCCAAAGCCGTACAAGCTCTCTAAAATGTAATAATATTCACAAATAAGTACAGACGAGAATGGAATAATTAGGAGATGATTTATATGTTTGTCTTCCTCAAAGTCTACAGAAACATTCAAAATAAATTCTTTACACCGTTTCGACAAAATATCTTCCGAAACATCAAATTCACCCATTCCACCATCTCGAATGATTTAAAACGTTGGTGTTTTAAAAATAAATAAATGTTGATAATAAACAAAACAATTAAACAACATCCTTAGCAACGTCAAAGCTTAAGCATTATTGTAATCAAAATTATTATAAATGAAAACTTCACATAATCTAGTGAGACATAAAATCTTGCATGCACCACGAGCGTTACTAGATGATCGGGCAACATCTATGCCGGAGGCCCTCGGGCTAGATCCTCGTCGCCCTCCTGGCATTATCATCATAGTAACGCCCTTGGTACATAAAATACTATTATGAAAAACAAATTAATATTATAACACTGTACAAGTCTACATGCTTTATAATTGAAAGTGAATCTAAATTATTAGTTTAATGCAAGAAATTTATATTCAAATAAAAACTGTTTGAGAATTGCAGTACTGGACTTGTAGCCATGTGTCCGCTATTTGAATTTTTCTACTTCCATTGGCAGTAGACTGCGCCCCCTAACTCGGTATTCGTTATATACTTATATGTGGTCTTTGAGTCGCCAATCAAAATAATATATATGAAATTCATATGAGTGACGAGCTGCTAAAACAAAAAACCCCTTATTTCCGAAGTATTTCAATTATATCATTTTATTTCTTTATTAAAATTCATTATTAAGCATATACTTTCACCATTTTTTTACTAATTTCTCTTAATTCGATCAAGCTGTAATCCCCTATGTTCAATTTTGTTGTCATATTCAAAGTTATTATTCAATAGGTTAATTTTTATTTTTGTTGTGTCAATTTTAAATGACATATGATTCAATGTCAATCTGTCCCGAAATAGATGAAAATATTTAGGTACCACGGTGTACCCGGAATCAAGATACTGGTTTTTTGGTTGACTTACGGAACATAGTATAAGAAAATTCTGATTGACAAATGTCAGTGTTAAGTGCATTTGACAGTATGTTTGTGTTATAATTTTAGTGGAAATATATAATCTTTTACAAAAAAACTTTCTGTATGGAATTTGTACAAAATACATAGAACTGAAGGTAATGTACTGAAAATATGGAATCTTTTACAAGAAAATCTTTGTGTGGAATTTTTACAATATATACAGAACTGAGGCACGAGCTGAGGGAAGGTAATGTGCTGGCCACATCAGATTTTTTCTATATCTGATCTTATTCTATTTTCCAATATTTTTGCATACATTTTTCCAACTACATTTAGTAGGGTTATACCTCTATAGTTCTTACACTCTTTAGCGTCTCCTTTTTTATAAATAGGTGTAATTATTCCCGTTTGCCAGTCTTGTGGTGTCATTTCTTCTATTGCCGCTATGTTAAATATGTTTTGCAACGTGTCTAGTCCTTTTTCTCCTATATATTTAATGTTCTTATCCGAAAATGATTTTTGTCTATCAACAATACTTTATATTGAATTCAAAGAGTGGAAATTTCTAGGTCCCACCCTGCATTATGTATTGTATGATACGCAGTAAATGGCTGTATATAAACATGTAAGTAATTCACCACATAATTCAACTAAAGTGTTCTCTAATATCAAGAGTACTTGAAAACCCAATTATATTGTTATGCTACTTATTGTACAATTTCATCCAATTGTATTTGATACTACAGTACAAACAGCTAATTAATATTGTTTATGTCTGATTCGTTATTAGTTGATATAGTTTGAATGGGGTATTCTAATAAAATTACCGCTTAGACTTAAAATTAACTTTAATAAAAACTAAATACGTATTTCGAGAACTAAGTTCTCATCATCAGTAGTAAAATAAAGAAAAAGTTAAACAGAGTTATACTTATAGTAAATAACTATTCTTATTAATTAATTTAGTTATAAAAATATTTCTTAATAATTTTTTTCTAAATCTTCTAGTTTTTGAGTTAAAATTCTTTAAAAATTTGTTAGATATTTAGTTACGCGCCTATGGTCTGATCGCTGCTGCCCTCTGCTGTCTGAATTGAAGTTCGATTCACACGGCACAAAAATTGTCGGCTTGTGTTTACTATTTTTCAGACACAATAATTAATAAACGATCAGCGGAAAACATATTTATTATTAATAAATTCGTAATAGTACAATTTTTAAAATAAAGATATTTAAATTTTGGATAACAAAATTATAAAATTGGTTATGAGATGAGTTATCGTTTATCGTCGACAAATCGTAATAGTTTAAATACATTATTCAAAAAATGTAAGTACAAACTCTTGTCCAGTTAAAGGAGGTGGTACAGGGTGGGGCAGAAAAACCTATCCGATTTCAAAACGTTATAAAATTAAAACCACTCAACTTGTCAAAAAAATTTTTTATTAACATATCGCAAATTTTATGCCATTTTTAAATTTAAGTTTTGAAAAGCACATCACTCAAATGTCGTCCTTGGGAGCGGATACACTGATTTAGGCGCTCGCGGTAGCTTTCCATGACTTTCACCGTCATTTCCACAGGAATTTCTTCAATTGCCCGAGCAATTTCCCTTCGTAAAGCAAGAAGGGTCCTTGGTCGATGCTGGTAAACCTTCGATTTGAGGTAACCCCAAAGGAAGAAGTCACATGGAGTGAGATCCGGTGAGCGCGGCGGCCAGCCAAGATCACCTCTCAGGGAAATGAGGCGACCGGGAAACAGTTCCCTGAGAATGTCCATTGATCGTCGCGATGTGTGGGCGGTTGCACCATCCTGTTGAAACCACACATTTTCCACGCCATTTTCTTCCATTTTGGGTCTAAGAAAATTTTCCAGCATGAAACAATAGCGCTCGCTGTTGACCGTTACGGTTTGCCCATTTTCTTCAAAAAAGTAAGGCCCCCAGACGCCTAGGCGGGAAAGAGCACACCACACAGTCACTTTTGGGCTATGGAGGGGTTCCTGATGGATTTCTCGAGGATTTTCGTCACTCCAATATCGAAAATTCTGCCTGTTAACGGCACCACAAAGGTGAAAATGGGCTTCGTCCGTGAAGAGCACAACATCGTCGTTTGGGAGTTCTCGGAGATCGCGACACAGGTTCGTACGGGTTTCAAAATCCCTTTCACTTAATTACTGTGCAACAACCATTTTGTAGGGATGCATTTTGAGGTCCCGGTGCAAAATGCGCCGAATACTGCGGTTGGAAATCGCCAAAGCGAGCGAATGTTTTCGCGCCGAACGACGCGGGGAACGTTCAATCGCGGCTCTCACATTGGCCACGTTTTCAGGTCCTGTTGCTGTCCTGGGACGTCCAGGCGACTTCTTTTTCAATGCTGAACTCGTCTGTCTAAAATTTGACACCCACACTTTAATCGTAGCGTGATGTGGAACAGGATCATGACGCCCGAGTCCGAAATGAATTCGAAAAGCACGTTGTGTAGCAATTATCGAACCGCCGCATTCGATAAACCGCTCAATAACAAAAGCACGATGTTCACCAGACCAAGGCATGTTGACTACTGACAAATGGCATAAAACCGGCTTTCTAACGGTTTTTACCCCACTACTCTACCTGCTCCCTCTTCTGGGAAAAAGGGATTTGAAATCGGATAGGTTTTTCTGCCCCAGCCTGTATATGAGTACCAATTAGTCGTCCATTTATTGTTACCGACCAAACATTTTTTAACTAATGAATTTTAAGTCTGCTGTATACGCTGAAAACATTGAATTTTTTGCACATGGTATGGATATCTGTTGCTTTTTTGAAAATTATCATAGAGTATGTTTATATCGACGTTCTTAATCTTAAATGGATTTAGGATTAGAAATCGTATTTAAGAAAACGATGTAAACGATCTGGATTGGATTTAGAATCAGATTCTAATTCGACTTTACCAACGAGATTTATACATAAATCAGATTTACTTTCGCGAGATAAACAGCGATTTAACAATAAATTCAATAGTAGGTTCTGAAACAATGAAAAAAAAAACGCAGAGTAAATTATTCATCTTTCATGGTTTGACAGTTAATATATGTCAACGTGGTGTCAACGATAAGTTAGTATAATTATTAGAAGAGCAATCCGTGGACGCAACAAGAAACAGAATATTTTTTGAAATTAATCCTGGAAAGAAAAATGATTGATTTGTTACATGAAAAAACTAAGTAAATGTTAGATGAAAAATCTAAGTAAATGTGAAGTCAAAATTGTCAAAAGTCAAAATTAATACTAGTCAATAATGTTCTACGCATTCTGTTGCCATGCCAATAGTGTCAGTAATAAATCCAATTACATTAAATTCGAATGTACTTGATCGCTTTAAATTGTTCTGGTATAAACAGTCAAGATTTAGGATTTATTTAAATCCGATTTGATTAGAAATCCGACTAAGGACTTCGATATAAACTTACTCATATATGACACTCCGTACGGTGATAATCTCGAAGATATACAAGAATTACAAATGCGCGAATATTAGGAATAGAATTTGGAGAACGCTCCGTCTAAATGCGTTGGCAACTTCATGGCAAAATGTAGTACAGATACGAATAAATAAATAAAACATAGGTAAGTAATTACATTGTTTGTGTACTCGCTATTTGTAAACGTAAGCATTTTGACAGAATTTTACCGTATATACAAGTTTATTACTAATGTCAACATTTAATTGCAACAAATGACAGGATTGTCAATTGCTAAAACAAAATTTTTCATAGCTGTTGCTACTGCATTAATTTATTAGAAAAATACGTAAAACTACTCGTCAATATACGGGGTTGTACAAATGCTAAAAAAATCTGATGTGGCCAGCACATAACCTCTCGCCAGATATTTTACCTGGTTGTACGCATAAAACGAAAAATATTTTTAAATACTAATACATATATTCATGTATCACTACAAAATAATTCTCACATATATTTGCAAAATCTATGGGATATTTTATTATAAATTATATACAATACATACATTTTCTTTATATTCAATATCCTGAAATTTTCTTTTTCTACTTTCCTTTTCTTTATATTCGTCATTTTCTTCGCAAATTCCTTTAATATTATTTTTTACGTATATTTTGCGTTGTTGACTTTATTTTCATAATGATGTACAAATATTTTTAACAGAGGCATACAATTATTTTTGACAGTGACATTTACAAACATTTGAATTTATTGCCTTGAAGTAGTTTAATCTGAGATTTTTTAGATGAAATTATTTTATATGCATTTCTTTAAAATTCCTTTTATATTCTTTTTTACGTATATTCTTTTGCGTTGTTGACTTTTTTTTTATTTTCATAATCTTCATAATAATGCACAAATATTTTTGACAGTGGCTTACAAATATTTTGGACAGTGACATTTATGTGTCATTTACAAACATTTGAATTTCTTGCCTTGAAGTAGTTTGATCTGAGAATTTTTACATCAAATTATTTTATATGCATTTCTTTATCTCTAAATCTATAGAAGATATAATAATGAATTTATATTTATCGAATAAAGAATTTAACGTTCTTTAATATAAGTATTTACATAAATTTTCGATAAATAATATTTAGATGATTTTTTTCTTGTAAGTACTACTTCCGGTTGTCCAATTGTTACCAAAACTTAATCAACTCTTCCCATTATTGTTAGATTGAGGAATCCGTAGTTAAAAATGTCTTAAGTCTTATAGTATTTGAGAAATCGTGAATCCAACATCCACACACACATCTACACACACATCCGCACACACACATACGAACACCATCGTAAAAATGTTATAATCGGATTCTAGTGACCGTAAAACGCGCTTATTCACTAAAATTTGGATATGCGATTTTTAGCATGAATACAATACCTCTCTTAGCGAGAGGTAATATGCGATTTCGAGAAATATTTATTAACGTCATAAGGCTGATATGAAGCAAATAACAGACACGGTTGAATATTGTAAAATCGAGGCGACAGACGAGATTTTACAATCAACCGAGTCAGTTATTTGCATATCAGCCGTGTGACGTTCAGTATTTTTCATAATAACATAAATTATCTTCTGAAAATTCTATATTCTATGTCATATTGACAGGTGACAGCTCTTCATGACAATTTCATGATGCTGCGATTTTTTTAGGATTTTTAATAATTGTACTGTTATAAAAAATAACGGCCGTGGCTGTTTTGACGCATATATTGGTTAAGTATACAGTACTGTTAAAGTACATTTAACAGTATGGTATTATGAAAAAGCACATTTAACAGTACGGTATTATCAGTGGCGTACCTAGGGCGGGGCAAACAGGGCAGGTGCCCTGGGCGCCAGAACCAAGGGGGCGCCGCTTGGAGCCCTTGGTATCCGTATGTAACTTGGGTGCCAGAATTTGAAGTGTTAAAACTGTTGATTACTGTGCGTATTGACATTTTTCGTCTACTCAACGCTATGGGAAATACTCAAAAACGCTGTGCCCATATTTATTAAATCTAAGTCTAAAACAATATGGAGTGCAAAAGTGGAAGCTGTGAAGCCCATAAACAACTACCTTGACGGCATACTCCAAGTTCTCGAGACTATAATGGATGATGCAAATGAAACGAGTGAAACAAGAAGTGATGCTACGCAATTATACAACCGTATGTTGACATTTTATTTTCTGACTCTACTTGTATTTTGGACGAGAGTACTCATTCCTATTGATAGAGTTCAGAAAAGACTGCGAGATATAAATACGAACTTTCATGATACCGCCTTAGATTTGAAAGGTTTAAGAGATTATTTTCGCAATGAAAGAGAAACTTTGGTGACTGAAGCTCTGAAAATTGAACTCTCTGTCAAAACTGGGATGTTGAAACCAAAAAACGCCAACGGCGAAAAATCTTCGAATAGCCATGCAAATAATGTTGACTATTGCAGTGTCCATCGCTAGCTGTGAAAGATCTTTCAACAAATTAAAGCTGATCTTAAATTACCTGAGAGTCAAGATCGATTAAATGATCTTGCTTTGATGAACGTTGAAAGAGCAGAAACTATGAGAAGACCGATTTCGAGCACGTTATTAATGCCATTTTTTGATCGTCATGACCCCCGGAATATATGGTATAAGTTTGTCGGTCGAGTATGGATATTCTTAAGTAATTTCAACAACAATACAAATGCCACATATCTCGCTACACTAAAGCGAGAAAGAAGTAATCTTGATTTTACATTTTTCACAGGGGGCGCAATTACAACCCTTGCCCTGGGCACCATTTCACTTAGGTACGCCACTGGGTATTATGACAAGTTATTAAAAATTATTGTTGCGAGTTATATTATTGGTTAAATTTAATATACTTATTTCATTTACAGCCTATATATTTCGTTGGTATTTTTAATATTCATTTTTACTTTTATATTGTAAAAGACAAAATAAAGGTGACTGTTTTAAAGCATCCCCAATTTAATATCCTTCGGCTTCAACCACATGGAATTTTATTATCATTCTCTGAAATATCCACCTAATTTAAACCAGTATAAAGACACCCAAAATAGCCCGTGTCCCAAATTTAATTAAAGCCGCGTTAATTTAAACGAAGTCATCCCACGTCGAAAGTTAAAGCCCATTTGGCTGCGCGTGTACGTGTATTACCTGTGTAGCGAGTCGAGTATGCGTATATTATGCCTGCCTCGACTCGACAGTTGTGGTTATGCGATGCACGGGATTCGGAGGCTCATAAAATTCTATCTTCATAGCCCGAGTAACTATCTTGTTAACAACCAAGACGTGAGTGAGAGTAAGAATTACTCGAGGTGAATTAGTGGATTGAAGGTTGGATTGTATACAAAAAGTAATAGAATAGAGATGAGAATGGCGAATGGTTGAATAGATTTGTAAATATAGATTTAGATGGAATTTTTTTTATTCAAAATCATATTTCTCTAACACTACTATGGAATTCACATATTCTGTAACAGAAAACTGTTACAGAATATCAACGCAAAACACAATAGGCTACTTGCTTGGTACTGACAATCTGATATTTATCGCTAAATACCTAAACTAAAGTAAAAACGTGTGTAAAAAATTAAGAAAGAAGATTTTCTTTGACGTCATTGAACTGGAAAAAGGGATGCATATTTAAGAATGTAATCTGTAGATGGCGTGCGAGTGCGAGTCTCACGGTGTCTCTTCTTTATTATTTACAATTTGCGTGGTTTCTGTTACTTTTATTATGTATTTCGATTTGTTATGCAGGATTTTGAAGGATTTTTTTAACTTAGTTTATACTCGTACAAGATTAAAGTGACAAACGAAAATATTAACCTTCAAACTATTACTCAACACATTATCTGTCATGTTTAAATTACCCGCACATGCCGTTGCTATTGGACCTATCGATGATATTGCTTTACGGCCATTCATTGGTTCGGTAATTTAAATATTAAAATTTCACTAATTTTTTCTGGTCAATTAATGAAAATTTTGCAAAAAAATATGGGTAGCAAGTTTTTATCGTCTCTTCAAAAGTATTAAATAAAAAATCTGATGTGGGCAGCACATTACCTTCCGTCAGTTTTATGTATTTTGTACAAATTCTACGCAGAAAGTTTTTTTTTGCAAATGATTCCATATTTCCAGTACATTACCTTCAGTCCTATGTATTTTGTACAAATTCCATACAGAAAGTTTCTTTTACGATTCTATATATTTCTAGTATAATTATAACTCAAACATTGTACTTTGACACTGACATTTGTCAATCAGAATTTTCTTAATGTAGTAGATGTTTTCATGTTTATCGCACAGCTGGCTGCTTTATGAAATTTAATTTCTTTATAATTTTTTAACTCTATATATCAATTGAATATGAAATATAAAATGTAATCAAATCGTATAGAGAATAAAATATTTTTAAATATTTATAATAACATTAAATGTGAAAAAGTGATGTTTAACAGCATTTTTTCAAGAAAAACTGTTAAAATCTTCAAATTAGGGTACTTCCGGTCGACCAATTATAACCAAAATCTAATCAGCTCTTCATATGGATCGAAAGAAAAGGAATATGCAAAAATTATAATTTTTGGAAAGGTGGTATTGGAGTTATGCGATCCGAAAAAATCGTCACACACACACACACACACACACACACACACATACATACATACATACATACATACATACATACAGACAGACATCATCGTAAAAATAGTAAAATCGTATTCTAGGGACTCTAAAACGTGCTTATTGATTAAAAACTCATCATCGAATTTTTTGACCAAAGACAATACCTTCCTTACCTAAAGGTGTCGGAAGGTAAAAATGGAACGCAAGTAGCCCATTGTTTTCAAAATCAAGCCGGCTTTGCTTGGTACTTTGTTTCTTTGATTTTGTCACCTCAACTGCCTTAACTGGCAAATTATAAAAGAAATGATTACAAAATCTATACTCTGTTCCATTTAAGCCATTCAGTAGATGGAGCTGGCAACAGCGCAAACTTGAAGTAGCCGAAATTACATTGGGTAAACTTGTCTCTTGTCTCCAATTTCAGCCAATCAGAGAGGTCAAAACTATTCCCTATGCTCTGCAATACTGAATGGCTTAAATGGAACAAGGTATAATGGACCTTTCCAATTTAAAGAGATAGAAGATATGCGCAATGGAGATCTGCGCATAGTAAGAACAACTGAGATTTATGACGTTTGATTCTAAAACATTTAGACGTAAAATGTGAGAATATCTCGGATAACTTTAAAAAATCTTATCGAAATAAGTTACAAAAGCTTTTATTGAGGTAAAATGTCTAACGATGCAAATTTTCACTGAGAATACAGGTATTTTAATGACTGCAATATTTTTGACGTTTCGTTTGACAGCCCAACTGGCAGTTGTTCGCGCCATTTTCTTACTATTTGCAGCGATAGAAAGAGATAGCCCTTAAATTGAAAAGGTCCATTATACGCCTTGTTATTAAAATATATATGTACAAGTAACTCGAACTGAAGATATAAAAAATCATGTTGTTTTTGTAATAAGTATGTCATTTTCTGAGTAATTATGACGGTTATATTTTTAGAGTCATTTTTAACCTTAAACTTAGACATTAGTCAATTAAAAGGAATTAACGCAATTAAACGAGAGATACCATCGTTATACTTATGACTTCCTCCAAACATTTTTCACACGGTTATTCATTACCCTAACATACATCACACTGAATATATTAGATAGTAGATTTAAATTTCACTAGAAAAAAATAAAGTGATGATGTACTAGTGTATGAATAAATATAGTGTGGGATCATTGTACGAATTTGATCAAAAAGTAACTCGAAATTTTAATTTTGCGTGTCATTCGTTTTCAATTGAGCTTATGTTCTTATTGCGTTGGTACCCCAGTCTGTGGAGTGTACACAGTATCTATAAAGTTCTAGGATTATTATTCTGTAGCGTCAAATTCCAGCTCTGAACTGGCCCCTAAATTATTTTCGACTAACCCCCATCAACATCCTCATCCCCAAGTTTTATTAATTTTGATTCAGTACAGTTCTCATATTGTAATTTGTAATTTCTTTTTAATATGACGTATTCACAGCAGCAACTAATTTCAATTTAATGCATGCACTATAAGATTCCGCGTGCGTATGTTGTGCTTTTGTCCACATTTCTGCGCACATTTGTTTACATCGAGGCTTTTAACAGAAGATAACTGAAGCTGAATAGCTTTTTCGCAATTCATTTCTAAAGTTTAACAATAACCTCCAAGACATTAACAAAATAATAGCTGAGTTTTACATTTGACGTTCAGCAACACTATGCTTATGCGAGAGATACCATCTCTTTTAGACACAGTAATTAATAAACCATCAACGGAATACATTTATTATTAATAAATTCGTAATAGTATAATTTTTAAAATATAGAAATTTAAATTTTGGATAACAAAATTATAAAATTGTGTATTAAACCTGGCTTCTAAACAGCTGTGAATAGAGGAAGAGCATACCTAGTTATTATGTAGTAGAAATTCAAATTGGAAATTGAAATAGGGGAATTTAGTCATGTTGAAGGATTTTAAAATATGGCGTATTTTTTACCTCCCGCTACCCTTGGTAAGAAAGGTATAGGATCATGCTAAAAATCGCAAATCAAGATTTTGATAAATGGCCACGTTTTAAGGTCTCTAGAATCTAATATTAATATTTTCACGATGATGTCTGTTTGTTTGTGTGTATGTGTGTATCTGTGTGTGTGTTGTTCCTGTTTACTCAAATACTATCATTCAGAAATTTTTTAAACCTTGTATTTATACCTTATTCTAATATGGAAAGAAGCCATTAGATTTTGGTGTAAATCAGATATCCGAAAATGGCACTTTACTTTAAGCTCAAAATAGTTTTTCTCCGAAAATACCTTTAAATGTTATTTTTTCGATATTTATGTTATTATAAAAATTAAAGATTATTAAATTTTCTATTGGTTTGCATTAATACTTTTTCTATATATTTTATGGATAAATTTATAAAATTATCTATAATTTAAATCACGGAGTCTGCGCTTTAAACAAACACAACTACTTGATTAGACAGTTCATATCTCAAATGTATGTAACTGACAAATAAATGTTACTGTCATAGAACTAATCATTTCAAATTAAGAATAGTAACGTTTTTAAAAGAAAATAGTAAATGGAACCATAGTCATATGGAATGGATTTTAATACAGTTTCTAGTATAACTAAATATGTAAGTATGTATATTTAAACTAATAAAAATTAAATAGCGGGAGGTGTTGTGTTGGCCACATCAGATTTTTTTGTATACACGATATTAAAAATTATCGTTAGTAAATCGCCCGCAATACGATGACGTATGCGGCATCTTTGGTTCGCCGTAGTTTTCCGATACGAGCGCTAGTTTAGAATAAACGTATGTCTTCTTTATTTATGGGGTCTCGTGGCCGCGTGCCTGAGTGTCTGGTCGTGAATCTGGGGAACCGGGTTCAATCCCGACCGACGCCAAATATTTCGAATTTTAAATGGCACAAAATTGACCCCTGTGTTGCACTCTCCACGCCAACAATAAGTGCCTGTGAGTTTACGCCTGGTAAACGCCCTCACGGTACAAATATGTCATCATCATTACCGAAATCTGCGTACAAAGCAGATTGGCACGTCCAGCAATATTTAATATGCTGTGATGATATTTTTATTTATTTATTTCTTCTATTGATATTGAAACGTCAAATTCAATGTAAATACAATCGCAAAACGCAAATTATTTGATTTTAAATATGTAATGGTAAAACATAGAAAATAAGATAAACACAGAAATTAAATTGTCGTGTCGGATGTAAACATAAATAGGTGGCCGTGTTGTGCTTCTGTCTCTTACTAGCACGTTTTGGGCACGTATGCCGAGACCTAATTCGTACAAAGTTGATGTTATGTACGCCATAATGGCGGGAAGAATATATTGCAAAAGTTTAATATTTTTCTCTCCAGTATTTTTTTCAATTTTACATTTAAATATATTTAAACATTAAAAAAAATTCGAAATTTCCCCCATTATGTATGTGGCTGTGAACGTCAAATCTACGAGAATATTTCACGTTAATTTGGGAAAGTCTTAACGCCGCAGCCACCATATTCGTCACATATAGCACCCTGTGACTTTTTCTCGTCTGAAGAAGTAAAGAACATTGAGCGGACAACATTTTGCAATCTTGGAGGTGTTAAAAACAAAATCTGTGAAGGACCTGAAGGCTGTACCATTGAGAGCATTCCATAAGTGTTTTGCAGATTGGAAATAACGTCGGCATTATATCTAACGGGAAATACTTCAAAGGGAACAATAATAATATTTGTTGTGCCAGAATTTTGATCCTCTACCTTTTGACAAATTTGTACCCGAAGCCGAGTCCTTATTTTCTGCCGACCCCAGAAAATCTCACTTTGACCTCGAATTCTGAAATTTCGCCCCCTTCGAAGGACCACTCACCTTTTCGTGAGACCCACGAACGACTAGCAATAAAGAAAAAACTGGGGTAATGGGGAAATTATTAATTTATTTTTCAAAATTAACAATACACAAAAATGACATTTTTCCAATAATAAAAAAATCTGATGTGGACACCACACGACTTCCTTGTTCGCAAGACTAATATAAAATATAAAATTGCACGTATTTGACGTAATTTGACATTAACATCTATTTTTTTTATTTTTGTTATTTTTTGTCCTAATTCATAGCAAGCTTCATTACAAAAACCAAAAAGTATATAAGTTTTAAATTTACATATCTCGCTTATAAAAAGGGCTAATTTAATAATACTTGATATGCTAGACGCAGAATTGAATTCTCTAAAACTCTTATTTGAAGCATTTATTTCTAAAATCAAAATGAAACCATTTTATTCAAGAAAAACTGTTAACAACTTCAGGTAATATATCATTTCCGGTTAGCCTGTTTTAACCAAATTCTGCTGTTATTCCAATTGATATAAAAGTCTTATATACTAAATTTGAAAAGTTTTGGATTATATTTTAATATAGTTTTTCATTAAAATCTATTATAGGCTTCAAATAAAGTACCACTTCTGGAAATTATGTAATGACCAAAAAGGGAGGTGCACAACTAGATGTTATAGAAGTCCTAAATACAAAATTTCAACTTTCTATGGATTGCCGTTTTTGAGTTATGCGAGATACGTACGTACAGACGTCACGACGAAATTAGTCAGAATGGATTCAGGGATGGTCAAAATGGATATTTCCGTTGAAATCTGGAAACCGAAATTTTTCGCGAATACAATACTCGTACTTCCTTTACTTTGTACAAGGAAGTAAAAAACTGCCTGCTGCCTCTTTTTTTCCGCCTACTTTTCTTCTTTTCTTGCCAAGCCTTCTCCAAAATGCAGCGACAATATTGATGAATAAATTATTACTTTTTTAAACAAAAACCGAGTTAAAATAATTTGAAATGTATATAAATTTCATTTAAAAAGTACACTAAAATTTTTATTTAATACAAATTTCCATAATCCAGATTTTATTAATTCCTTTCCCATCCCATCGGTCTAAATTTAAAAAGCTTCTCTTTTTGATCCATTTATGGAAAGAAAACAAGCGCACATTGAATATTTAACCGGCGATCCGCGAGATAAATTTGACTTTTTCACCGAGCTATGGATTCAGAAAAGCTGTTTATGCAATTGATTCACGTTTCGTATACAGAACAGAGTTATGAGTAGAGTGCCGTTCAATACTCAATACAGTTTATGAATTCCAAAACGAAATTGCAGACATGCACAAAAAATATACCTATTCTCGTAAAGTGTGTTGTGCGTAAATATTTGCAGTAAAATTGTTCATCACAATAGAAAAGCAAGCAGTTACTACAATTCATGAATGGTTCATTCTCTACTTTTCTTTTTTCGGTATTTCAATTGTTTAATGTTTCATTGATTACATTTTCTAGTGTGTTAATAGTTCAAAATTATGACTATTAGTTATAATGGAAAGCTTATACAGGTGGTGACTTGGAAGACGCAGCATAGGGGTTTCAATGGTAAAATCTTAATGTGCAGTTATTTGCTCCTCTAATTATTTTAGAGCAAATTTGTATGTAAATTTTTGCTACAGAAAAAAATACTGCATTCGAATATGCTATTGTTTATAATTTTTCAATTTTCGGAACCGTAAAAATAATCGAAAACAATAATAACATTTTTGCAAAAATCATTGGTGCCATGGAACAAAAATTTAAAGAAATATCACATAAACAATTAGCAAATGTCAGACAAGAATTTTACAATGGATTGGGGCATTGTTTAATGGTAAATGGTGGTTTGTGATATGTTATTTTATATTATAAATTCATATGTTTGTGATAGTAAAATAAAAATCCTTTTTCCCGATACATTTTATGTCTTTTAATTTAAATAAGTTAAGAGTCGTATTCATAGTCACTTCTTAAAGAAATCTTAAATTTCGTTCTCGTCAAATTACATTCTACATTGTTGATTGTTGTAATCAACAAATACATTGTTGTCATCAACTACAACAAAGGTGTAAGGTGTTTTCATTTTCCTCGTTTTGAAAATAAGTTTAAACATCAAGAATCTGTGGCAGATGTTTGCGCGTTTGTTAAAATTTTTGTTCCATGGCACTAATGATTTTTGCAAAAATGTTATTATTGTTTTTATTTTTACGGTTCCGGAAATTGAATAATTATAAAAAATAGCATACTCGGATGCAGTTTTTTTTCTGTAGCAAAAATCTAAATACAATTTTGCTCTAAAATAATTAGGGGAGCAAATAACTGTACATTAAGATTTTACCATTGAAACCCCTATGCTGCGTCGTCCAAGTCACCACCTATAGGGTGTAAATGAAATAAGTACATTAAATTTAATCAGTAATGTAACTCGTCAATATTTCATAATATTTTTTTTTTCTAAATCTTCTAGTTTTTGAATTAAAATTCTTTAAAGATTTGGTTAAAATTTATTTTCCCGCCTATGGCAAACATCTCTGCTGCGTTCTGCTCTCTGACTCAAAGTTCAACGTACACAGCACAAAAATTTTCGGGTGGTGGTTACATTCCTTTAGACACAGTAATTAATGAACCATGGACGAAATACATTTATTGTTCATAATTTCGTAATAGTACAATTTTTAAAATAATGAAATTTATATTTTGGATAAAAAAAATATAAAATTGTGTATTAAACCAGGCTTCTAAACATCTGTAAATAGAGGAAGGGCATATCTAGTTATGAGGTTATGAGATGAGTTGTCGTCGACAAATAAGAAAAATTAAAGTAAAAATTAAAAGTTAAATTTTGCTGCTGAATGGTTCCAAACCCGCTTCTCCGAGTGCAAACGCTACCACTATGCTATTTGTAGTGTTACTTAGTAACCATTTTGTCCGGTATACGAACAATAATCCTGAAAATTCTACAAATTTTCTTAATTTTTTCTAATATTACACATATAAATTTACTAATTTAATATCCTCCAATAAGTATATAAAATTTCAGCTTATATCTTACACTGGGGAGATATTATTCACAATTTACTGATTTCACATGTTAATCTCCCATGTGTCGGTCGGCCTGACACACGGTATAACCAAAATTGTAAAATTAGATTTCTATGAAACAAACTATTTTACGAAAAATTTTATACTAAATTAATAACCTTGTCTTTCCATTTTCATTTCTCTTTTCAACCTGTCCGCTATTAGGTTATTGTAGTGTTAATGTTTAGCGACATTAGTGTCTTATGTCCGCGTAGGCGGTGATGTAGTCGTCCTCTTAATCGGTAGATCAGGACTCGATACAAACTACAAGACATGTGTTAAAGAATGTTACACAACTCGTGTTTTCGTTTTATTATTGCTTTGATTTTAGGGATAATTGGAGCATTTTCAACAGTGTGGGATGGATAAATGGCTTTGGGAAATGTTAAATGTTTAGTTTGGAAGTAGTATTGTAATGAAATAGATAATGCCACAAAAGATGTACTCGTAAATAAGCAAATAACCAGAAATGAACTTTGAAAGTTCATTTGCCAAACATCAAGCTAAACTTCACCAACTAAACTTAACAATCTGTCAAATTATTATCAATTTATTCTCACTCTCTTGTTATATTATTACTGATAATAAATAAAAGATAAACTTTAATTTAGGTTTGGATTTTATTTCATACTAATTTAGTTTGTGCGACTTTATATTTTACATGCAAAAATTATTAATAAAATTGTATAAAAAACTTACCTACATGAAATGAAATATCTAGCAGATGGATTTGAAGAATCTTACCTATAACAAAATAAATATTCAAATTAATTCATTAATATTAGTGTAACAATATAAAATTAAATCTAACTAACAATTAGTAATTCATCAAGTCAAGCAGTTTGGCTCGGAATAGAAAAGACTGACATGGTTTGAAAATTCAAACTACTTAAAATTTAAAACTTGGTTTGGCTTCAGCTGGATGAAAGCAAGGCTTGGGTGTATTTGAAAACTCATGCTTCTATAATTTTAAGCTTATTTTCATTTTGAAGCTTCATCAAGCTATTTTAAGCATTTCAAACCTTTAAATCTCTCTAAATATTCACGCCCTAAATCATTTACGCATACGCATACAATACTTCATATTTTATTCGTCTGCGATAACTCTAATACTATAATTTCAAAAATTATAATTCTTTCGTATTCTTCTTCGTTACATCCATATGAACAGTTGATTAGATTTTGGTTACAATTGATCAACCGGAAGTACCCTCATTTGAAGATTTTAACATTTTTTCTTGAAAAAACTATATTAAATATCTTTTTTTTCACATTTAATGTTATTATAAATATTGAAGAATATTTTATTCTCTCTACGATTCGAATGAATTTTATACTTCATATTAAATGGATATAGAGTTAAAAAAATTATAAAGAAATTAAATATATAATAGCCAGCTATGCTATAACTCTGGAAACAGTTGCTATATTAAGAAAATTCTGATTGAAAGATGTCAGTGTCAAGTGCAGTTGACAGTATGTTTGTGTTATAATTTTACTGAAAATGGAAATATAGTATCTTTTGCTTTCTGTATGGAATTTGTATAAAATACATACAACTGCCTTCAGGTAATGTACAAGAAATAGAATCTTTTGCAAGAAACTTTCTGTTTGACATTTATACAAAATACATAGAACTGACGGAAGGTAATGTGCTGGCCACATCAGATTTTTTCCATTCATGACAGTCTTATTATAGCTATATTTTTATCAAATTAATATGAAACTTTACATGCATTTTTCTCAAACAAATCGTTATGTAAGGGTAGAAAAATATTATATCACTGAATTCAGAATTAAATTCTCTAACGAATGAGCAAAATATATGATCCCATTTAAAATTAAAAAGTTAGATCCCGTATTTTGAGAACCACTGGTCCAAAAAATTAATTTTTCTTTTCTTTAAATTTGTCTTGTGAAATAGAAATTGTTTGCCCATTTAACCGTCTTTGTAGCTCTTATAGTTCTCGAGATAGCAATCGTAGCCAATTTAAAATGAACAGCCTGTATAAAAATATATAGGTGTCTCATTCGAAATATGAAAATTAATGTCACTTCCAGTGAGAACGGAACCGCTAACATCATGCCAAATACCATGATTTTTGAGCTTCATAAATATAACAGGAAAATTAAAAATAATTATAAATAAAAAAGTTTTTCAGTGTCATCTGTATGTAATATATATACAGGGTGTAAATGAAATAAGTGCATTAAATTTAAGCAGTAATGTAACTCGACGAGAGCAACAATATTTCTTAATAACTTTTTTTTCTAAGTCTTTTAGATTTTGAGTTAAAATTCTTTAAAGATTTGCTGCATATTTCGGCGCGCGCCCATGGAGAACAAATGGCTGCCTGCCGTATTCAAGTGGGATACAAACAGCTCAAAAATTGTCGGTTATCGGTTACACTTGCAGTCACAGTAATTAATAAACGAATCAACGGAAATAACATTTATTATTAATTAATTCGTAATAGTACAATTTTTAAAATAAAGAAATTTAAATTTTTGGTTACCAAAATTATAAAGTTTTGTATTAAACCAGACTTTAATCACCTGTGAATAGAGGAAGACAAGGAGGAACGAGGGGAGGAAGAGCAAAAGCATAGTTATTAAGTTATGAGATGATTATTTATCGTCCACAAATCATAATAGTTTAAATACGTTATTCAAAAAATGTAAGTACAAACTTTTGTCCATTTAAACGAGGTACATGATTACCAATAATTAGTCTTCCATTTATTGTTCCCGCTCAAACATTTTTTAATGAAAAATTTTACAGCATTTTCGTCTGTTGAAATGTGTATTGTGCATAATAAATACACCTTCCCAAATAAATTCAGTCTCATTAATGAACATTATGAGCCATTCTCAAAATTGAAGTCTGCTGAAAATATTGATATTTTTGCACATGATATGGATACAACTGTTGCTTTATTTAAAATTTTCATATGTGACACTTCGTATTGTGATAAAGATGTACAAGATTAACAAATGTGCGAATATTAGGAACAGTATGATTTGGAAACGCTCCGTCTAAATGCGTCGGCAACTTTATAATACTGTCTTTATATCAACCACAAATTTAAATGTAGTAAAGATACGAATAAATAAATAAACCATAGGTAAGTAATTACAATATCTGTGTACTCGCTATTTGTAAACGTAAGCATTTTGACAGAATTTTACCTGATAAACAAGTTTATTACTAATGTCAAAACATAATTCCCACAACTGACAAAACTGTCAATTGCTAAAACAAAATTTTTCATAGCTATTGCTACTGCATTCAATTATTAGAAAAATACGTGGAACGACTCGTCAATTTACGGGGTGGTAAAAATGCTAAAAAAATATACGATTTCGAGAAAAAGTTATTAAGAAATATTGTTGCTCTCGTCGAGTTACATTACTGGTTACATTTAATGCACTATATATATATATATATATATATATATATATATATATATATATATATATATATATATATATATATATATATACAGGGTGATTCATCGGTCTGTCCTCTCTTTATAACTCTTTTATTTTAAGTCAGATAGAAAAACTCTTTAAATATAATTTATATGATATAGTATTATCTATCTACGTATCATATCCATTTGTATACAGGGTGCTCCATTTAAGCGCAACAATATGTAACTTTATATTTCTTAATGGAACACGCTATATTTATTTACTTATTTTGGTAGTAAATTCGATTCCTTTTAAAAAAGTATTAAGTAATAAGGGGTCTAAAATTATAAATTAAGAAGTTATTTACCTTTATTCGTTGAATGATATGTTTCTATCATGTTATTATTAACAAAGTAAGCTATGGATAATTTGATCAATTGTTTCAAATTTAAACAAACAAGTTGTCCAAATACTCTTAGTTTATCATTGTTGATGTTGATGTGAAAATGAATAATACAAATTTTAGTAAAGATGAGATGGTTAATATAATATTTATAATAGAAAAATCTTTTGAAGTTGAAGTACAAGTTTTCGAGCATTTATTATAATTTTGCATTATTTAGTCTGTCACTAAATTTTAATAGCTTCTTTGGAATTAGTGTAATGTTTAAAATAAGTATTAATAAAAAAGGATAAAATTTTTGTATTATATTATGGTTTTTTCCACTCTGAACTACTATTTTTATGAACGTAAATAACTTCTTAATTTATAATTTTAGACCCCTTATTACTTAATACTTTTTTAAAGGGAATATAATTTACTATCAAAATAAAGAAATAAATATAGGATGTTCCATTAAGAAATATAAAGTTACATATTGTTGCGCTTAAACGGAGCTCCCTGTATACAAATGCATATGGTACGTAGATAGACAATAATATATCATATAAATTATATTTGAAGAGTTTTTCTATCTGACTTAAATTAAAAGAGTTATAAAGAGAGGACAGACCGATGAATCACCCTGTATATATATATATATATACAGGGTGATTCATCGGTCTGTCCTCTTTTTATAACTCTTTTATTTTAAGTCAGATAGAAAAACTCTTTAAATATAATTTATATGATATAGTATTATCTATCTACGTACCATATCCATTTGTATACAGGGTGCTCCATTTAAGCGCAACAATATGTAACTTTATATTTCTTAATGGAATACCCTATATTTATTTATTTATTTTGATAGTAAATTAGATTCTCTTTAAAAAAGCATAAAGTAATAAGGGGTCTAAAATTATAAATTAAGAAGTTATTTACCTTTATTCGTTGAATGATATGTTTCTATCATGTTATTATTAGAAAAGTAAGCTATGGATAATTTGATCAATTGCTTCGAATTTAAACAAACAAGTTGTCCAAATACTCTTAGTTTATCATTATTGATGTTGATGTGAAAATGAATAATACAAATTTTAGTAAAGATGAGATGGTTAATATAATATTTACAATAGAAAACTTTATTGAAGTTGAAGGACAAGTTTTCGAGCATTTATCATAATTTTGCATTATTTAGTCTGCCACTAAATTTTAATAGCTTCTTTGGAATTAGTGTAATGTTTAAAATAAGTATTAATAAGAAAGGATCAAAATTTTGTATTATATTATGGTTTTTTCCACTCTGAACTACTATTTTTTATGAACGTAAATAACTTCTTAATTTATAATTTTAGACCCCATATTACTTAATACTTTTTTAAAGGGTATTTACTATCAAAATAAATAAATAAATTTAGGGTGTTCCATTAAGAAATATAAAGTTAGACAATGTTGCGCCTAAACGGAGCACCCTGTATACAAATGCATATGGTACGTAGATAGACAATAATATATCATATAAATTATATTTGAAGAGTTTTTCTATCTGACTTAAAATAAAAGAGTTATAAAGAGAGGACAGACCGATGAATCACCCTGTATATATATATATATATTACTTAATTTATTTTTTAACATACTGAATGAAGGTAAAAGAAAACTAAGTAATGAATATCATTTATTATCAAATAATAATAAATAAATAAAACAAGAATACTGTATCAATGAATAATTACTAAAACAATATTAATTCTTTTTCTTTCTATTGTTTCAGTCGGGGAAAATTCATCCGAACAGGAGAAAAAATCCGCCTGCCTGATGACGTCACGATGGGCTACATCATTGGTGAGTGCATCCACATCCATCATTCCTTTGGTTCATACAAATTCATACATCGAATATTAAAAAACAATGGCATTATCATTATAGAGACATCAGATGTCTAGAGTAGACGTGTAGTTAATATTTATACGTGTATGTTTTTAGAGCATCTACTCAAGAAGCCTTTAACAGTGGTGGATCAGTTTCACTCTCATTTGGAGCCTATGAAGTTTTTGAGAAGGGATACGTTGCATGATCAGGTAAGCAAAACATAAATAAATAAATATACAGAGTGTTAATACTAAGTTGTAACACCCAAAAACGGCAGTTAGAACTCATCGAAACAAACAACTTTACTTTGTTCAATTTTTTGATTTGGAGCCCCAGATCATAGTTATTGGCATTCTTTTGTTTTTCGAAAAATCGTCATTACTCCCTTATTTTAAGGAATATTTAAAAAATACAAAAACTTTCTGCATTTGCTCTAAAACATTTATATTTACAATTATTTTCTATTTTATCAAATAACAAAATGGCGACCGATCAAAACTTTCAAAACAAGATATTTTGAAAACCACTCGATCGATTTTTTAAAAACATGTATAAAATCCTTAAACTATCTAACATTTGTCTGAAACATTTTATTTTATCTGTCCAAATAAAGGTTTTTTCAAATTGAATTACAAGATAAATTTTAACAAACTGCAACAATCATTTAAAACAAAGTAGGCTTGCTGCCATTAAACAAGAAAAAAAAAGAAACAAATAAATAAACAAGAAAAATAAAACAATGAACAATGAAACAACAAGGGAGGGACTAAATATGATTTTCAAAATGAATATAATTCATTGTACAAGCAGGCATGGGCGCCGTTAACCCAAGATCCAGGGGGGGGGGAACAAGTAATATTTGAAAAAAATCTAAATAGGTATATGATCGTATATTTCTCAGTAGTAGGGAATAACAAAACAAACTTTTCATCTTTATAACTTTTTATTCAAATGACCTTTAGGTAAAGAAAGCAAAAAATGAAGATTTCTTCGTTTTGCGCCAAAAACTTATACAGGGTGTCTCACAACTCGCGCCCCAGACGAAACTGACACTTGCCGACGACAATAGGTTGCCAACAAATAGAAGAAAATAATTTGCGGCTGCTTGCATAACGGAGTTACAAGACTTTTTAATCCACCAATCCCGGAAGGATATCTTAAGGTGTGATGATATTGTTACAAAATAAAACTGGTTTGTAGGTTTTAAAAATACTACTAGTGAGTTACAATTTTTTTTTTTTGACTTACTGTAATTTTGATACTTTAGAGTGGACTTTTCACTGTCAACGAATTTAGGTTAGCGAAGGTATCATCCGAGATCATCATTTATATCGTACAGTGCAACGTGTTGTAGCAGCTGTGTAAAATGTGTTAAACGAAAATATTATTGTCATTTGATCTGGCATAACTTGACCAGTCTCATGCGTCCTTGCGATGGCTCTCAATTTCACTTTATGATCCACAAGATTCCTATCCGGAAAACGTTCCGAATAGACTCGTGCTGCCTCTCTGGCGTTATGTCCACATTCTCCGAAAATTATAATCATTTCTTAAGTAATCAGCGGCTGAATACATGGTAAGAATTTGCCTTTTTTTATTCACCTTGTCAAATTTAATTTGACACTGACATTTTTCGAAAACTACAGTCGCCCACACATTTTAAAGAAGATTTGATTTGTATAAAACCATAGTAACGTAAAATTAAGGCAAACACACGTTAAAGGTGTAGGTCTCTGATTGGTCAATTTTAAGACGTCTTTTCTCGAATATCTTTTAAGCTAGATTTGTTTTTCTTCGAAATTACACATCCGAGTGCAGTCTCATGTTTCCTCATTCGCTCTGGGGCGCGAGTTGTGAGACACCCTATATAGGGTGTTCCTTTAAAAAAGAGAAACAATTCTCGCCGAACCGTAATGCAATACCCTGTATATGTGAAAATAATTTTATGTTATACTCCTTGAATAGACGAATAAATTCTGTTAATAAATTTCTGCTCTATTTCTAACGATAAGGGAGATGTCGAAGACGGTCATTTTACAGACTCAGCCTGTATATAGAGTTCAGTGGTTTATACATTATAAACGTTATTAAGTGGGCCTTTTGGTAACATTAATGACAATAAAGTAATCTCCGTATATCAACTTTCGATATTATATTTATTACGATAAACTCTTAATCTCCTTAAAACTCTTTCTAAGTTTAATTTAATATAAATCCTCTTTAGTTAATACTTATTTATCGATCTATTTCTTATCCTTTAGAAGTCTTTTTCGTTTATCTGTATCAGTTTTCTTCTAACGCCGAACAAGCAAAAGTCTTATCTATATATCTAAATGAGATGCTATCTCGTCCTGGTATATTAGCTCTACCTTGCTTCTCCTTAGATCATCTAATGATTAATAGTACTTTCAATAATTTGAAACAATTCATTAACATAATATTCCATTTTACTTCATTTACATAAACACTGTATGAATAATCTCACTAATGAGACTACAGATTTACATATTTTGTTTTAAAGCTCACTTCTAGTTTTGGAATATATCACAATTAAGATATGGTCGAACTGATAAGTAAAGACAACCTAGATTTTGAGTTGGCATAAATAATGGAATTCCTGTTAACTGGTCCCAATATTCTAAAGTAGATAGCGAGTAAACTTAGTTTAAAGACATAATAATACAGATTTACTATGCGTGATTTCAAGAAATGAGAATAGATTAAATGTCAAATATCTCTTTTGGCATATTATACGTTTGAGCTATTGGCATGTATTTTTAAGATCGCGGCGCTGTGGTAGCAAGTTTTGAACTATATAGTTTGAACAAGTATGAAGTTAACCTACTGTATTTTGGTTTTATGTTATGCAAATGAAAAATAAGTAAAAAACAAGTTTGTATATTATTATATTTAATTCAAAAATATCCCCACTTATAGGATAAAACAGATATTTTATTCAAGAATAAAGTGGCCAAAAAGAATAGCGTTTGCGCTAAATGAAACTGGTTAGTACATTTAGGGAAGAGTGGGGCAAAAGTGAACGGTTTTTTGATAATATGTAATAAATTTCGTATATGAAATATTTCAGCAGTTTTATTGAACTCTAAATATAGTTCATACATTTGCTTACATATAAAAAAATTAAAATAATTATTTTCTATTATAGTAAATAAACTGTTTTTTTATTTAAAAAAATAAGTGTTGACTCTTGCCACGCATGGCGAGGCAAAAGTGAACGACTGCAAAAATGTTGCCTAAGCACGACAGAAATCACATATATATTTGTCGGCATTTAGTTTAACGTTAGTGTATCCTTCGTGTACCCACTGATGACATTTTCCGCAAATAATTCGGTCTTCAACAGATGTACTGTATTTTTCTTTACAACAAATACAAATACAGTCGTCTTCATTAACAGTTGCCGTGTTATTACTATTGTTTTGCTTGACTATTTCTGTAATCCAGAAGTAGATGCCTGCGATAGATCCCTTTTAATCTTTTTTGCTTCCTTTAATCGTTTTTCTTTTAAAATTTGCTCCAATTCTTCTTTATATGGGGAAATTGTTATAATTTCAGGGCAAGAGTAAACACTGTGTTTACTCTTACCCCGTTTAATGTTATCACAAAAATTGTTTTTATCCCGTGTTCTACGCCACTGTTTAAACTTTCTGTCGGCAAACTTTGTAGAGGATGGTACACACTTTAATGCAATATTCACTATTTTATTGGTTCTTTTTTATTTCACGTGCAATATAAAAATACTTTGACTTTAATCTTGTATCAAAATGATGCAATATACAAACTTACCTGTAATTTTGTTTTCATAAACTTGGCAATGTTATAGTACCATGTTTTACCGCTAGGGTTGGTAAGCCGAACTGTATAAATTAGCGGGATATGTAATAATATTTTTGTATGCACAAATTATTACATTCTTGTCCATTTTAACAGGATATATTTATCTGCGTACATATACGGCTATATGCCAGAAAAATCCATCTGCGCATGGGTATCGAAGGATTTAAAGTAGCTGCATAAAGTACTAAAATTAAAATAAAAGTAAAAGCGAATAGAAAAAGAAAAAGTAAAATAAAATTTAGACTGCATAAATCCACCTTAAGTTAGGTTAATTTAATTTTGTTATTATCTGTGTACAAAGCAGATTGGTACACCCAGCAGTGGGTAACGTGCCGTGATGATATAGTTATTTTATTTTTTTTATTATTTGTTTGGCAGTTTTAAATGGGCCACACTGTATAAGCAAATAATTGTGTGCGACACTTCCATTTCATTCTGCAATTTTAAAATTTAACCTTCTTTATTCCTTTCCGCCATCATTACAATATTTTCTCTCTTAATCTTGTATTCCACAATGTCCGGAAACCGTTTGAGAATGATTGTAGAGATTTAGCACGGAATAAAGGACAACGACTTGTCCTAATGGCCTCAAGGTTTTCCTTCAGTCCCTTTACCAGCAGTAAAAACACGCTAATCTAACTAGGCACGGGAAAGCCACATTGCTTTTTACACAATCAAAACGAAAAAAAATCAAGTTAGAAAAGAAAAAATATACGAAGAGATATTTTTATGTCTGGTAACAGGGTAATAGGAATTAATTTGCGAAATATCTAAGGTTAATGCACGGAGTAAGGTCTGTAATCGCATTTATATTAGGGCTACTTGCATACAAGGGGAATTTAAAAAATATTATATTTTACAAATTTAGTTTACTCAACTACAATATTTACATTATACATTTTTCAAATATATTGTGTTATTATTTAATAAATTTAACATAAATATATAAATCTTGTATCCACCCTCTTTTGATGACGATACAATCACTAGCATTTGATTCGTTATTGCGAATGGGAGAGGTGAAGGGAAAGTAGCCTACACCAACCAAATTTCTAACTACTACAGTTTATTTTATTTTAATAATTTTATTTAAAAATACATGGTGTCCCAAATTAATTGGGGTACCATATTGGGATCTCCAAAACTATAAGAGCTACGAGGTCGGTTATGGTGTATTTGCAAATCAACCTGTCTTCGTAATGGCGCGGTACACCGCAAAACAGCATGGTATTTACGGTCCTATGCGTCAGAGGAGGATTAGCAAAATTTGGCAAAACGATGTAGCGGTACATTCTCAAAATCCCGCTAATAGGGGATTCCACCATTTTTTAAATATAATTTCATCTGAACATATAAGTAAAACTAAGACTGTCGGTGAAAATCCGGTAAAAAATTCCTATTAATAAGCGAGTTATAGTACCCCGAAATTTGAAAATATAGATGTGACGTCACGAATATAAGTTTTTATATCAAACTGTTTTCTTCATGGACCTAAATGTTCTTGAAATATATGCTATTTCTAAATTATATTTATAAGAAATAAATGAATATTATTATACTGTACAAGTCTACATGATTTCTAATTTGAATTGTATTTAAATTATTAAATTTAATGCAAAATATTTATATCCAAATAAAAACTGTTTGAGAATTGCAGTACTGGACTGATAGCCACGCCGCCACTATTTGAATTTATCTACTTCCATTGGTAGTAGGCTCCTCCCCTAACTGTGCATTCGTTATATATTTATAGGCCGTCTTTGAGTCGCCAATCAAAATAATATATATGGAATTCATATGAGTGACGAGCTGCTATAACAAAAATCCCCTTATTTCCGAAGTATTTCAATTATATCGTTTTATTTATTTATTATTATTCATTATTAAGCATATATTTTCAATATTTTTTCCTAATTTCTGTTAAATCAATTGCGCTGTAATCCTTTATTTTTAGTTTTTCCAAATATAGATTAACATAGCCCTGGTGTTGGTTTATTAAGAAGCGAAACGTCGGATTGTTAAATAAATGACAATCTAATAAAATCATTTTAACTGCATCTTCAATATTTTTTTCCTTAA
The DNA here is from genome assembly GCA_963082715.1 of Harpalus rubripes. Taxonomy (NCBI): domain Eukaryota; kingdom Metazoa; phylum Arthropoda; class Insecta; order Coleoptera; family Carabidae; genus Harpalus; species Harpalus rubripes. The sequence continues at coordinate 31,779,028 of OY720465.1, forward strand.
CATTATACAGTCAAGAAATACCAGTTATTAAATTTTAATAGTTCTATAGAATAAAAATTATTTTTCAGATTTCATTCAGCTACCATGCCAAAAACAACGACGACTGGATCAACGTAGTCAAAATCGACGGGTTTAATCCTAAATACGACCCCAGTCGGTAAGTTCAAATTAAAAATAAACATATTTCATTATCTTATGTACCTATACCGTGTGTCTATTTTAAAGATGTACATAGGAAATCAATTTTATGCAATTTCCTGCTCGCCTAATTATTTTAAGCAAAAATGCGTCAAATAAAAGTTTTAGCGTTTAAATTCTACATCTAAAACAATAAACAGAATTACCTTTACATGCTTTATAACGATAGAAATTAAATATGAAAATGTCGAAAATTACGTTAAAAATATCGACGGCCGTGGAATTGAACAAAAAATAAATAAATGCTTGACGTTTTATCTGTCATAACGTAATTTAAGTTATTTGGCGTTTCTGACAATATGATTTGAACAAATATCGTTAATTATGGCAATAATAGAAAATATAAAATTAATAAAGTTAAAAAAAATACAGTTTTGTTTAAATAATAATAAATAAAAATTAAACATTGCGTAACAAAATTATGTACGAAGCTGTGATGTACTCTCAACTCATTTCCAATACATCTACATTAGCACTACAGAAGGGGTCTACACTTATCATTCCTAACACTCTTTCTTAGAGTAACGCATGTTCTGCTCGTACTATATTCTGATTACGCGGCTCACGTGTATTTTTTGAAGACACATTAGCAGTCTTTTCAAAATTTGTCACGAATTTAGCTCTTCATTCGTATAAATGTTCATTTTTTAATCATTTCATACAATGAAACTAGAGACAAAATCAAATTGTCAGAAACGTAAAATAAGTTAACTTACGTTGTGACACATAAAATGTCAAGCATTTATTTATTTTTTGTTCAATTCCATGGCTGTCGATATTTTCATATTTAATTTCTGTCGTTACAATGCATGGAAAGGTAATTCTGTTTGTAATTGATTTAGATGCAGAATTTTATGCTCCAAAACTTTTATTTGACGCATTTTTGCTTAAAATAATTAGGCGAGCAGGAAATTGCAAAAAACTGATTTCCCATGTTAATCTATATGTACACCTTTAAGACAGACACACGGTATAAACATAAGTAAGTATATTTATTACAGCCTTCACACTGTGCTTGTTTATGTTCAATTCCACACATACATAAATGTACTTCAACTTATTTCAAAATTCTTCACATACTTCAAATATCATCACATTACACATTTCTTGATATCTGCTTTTAATTAAAAACAAAAAAATAAATTCTCAAGAAAGTGTGGTTAATACATTGCATATAACGACTGTACTGTCTAAGAAAATGTGCATGTTTTTCATGTACAACAAGGTTGTTATAATTTTGTTTTTTATACGTATCAAAGTTGTTGCCTTATTTCTTTCTTTCTTTATACTTTAATTAATTGTAAATGCTAATTAATAATAATGATAAATCACACAATAAATCATTATGAATTTATTGAAAATGAATAGAAATGTCCCACATTCCATAATGATAGGTTATATTTACATTTTATATACATATAGCTTTATTGTGAATTCATACCTTGTTTGCAGATAATATTTTGTTGTTTTCCAGCATTGTTGTGATGGAAATTACACTGAAACACTTCAATTTATATTACAACCACAATAAAAATGTATATTTTGATTATTAATGCACTATTAAACACTCGAGTACTGGGAACATGTATGAATTAATTTGACATAACAAACTGTAATGCGCATGTCCAAACATTCCAAATTTCAGCAAATAAAATCCACATTCTTTGTTTTTTCCTCGAAAATCTGTTAAGAGCTTCAAATTAAGTATCACTTCCGGTTTATCATATAGGTATAGTCGAAATATAATCAAATTATACACGAGTTTTAAATTCCAAATTTGAGAAGTTTTGAATCATGTTTTAATATATTTTGTCAAGAAAATCTGTTTATAGCTTCCTGTAAAGTAGTACTCCCGGTTTATTAATTTTAGAAAACAACTAGTATGTCGTTCTCATTAATATAAAAGTTTTAAATACCAAATTTGACAAGTTTTGGAATATATCCTATTATATTTTTCACGAAAATCTGTTCAGAGCGTAAAGTAAAGTATCATTTCATGTTTATTAATTTTAGAAAAAATCTCACATGGCGTTCTCATTAATATAAAAATCTTAAATACCAAATTTGAAAAGTTTTGAAATATATCATAATATATTTTTCACGAAAATCTGATGAGAGCTTCAAGTAAATTATCACTTCCGGATTATCAATTTTAGCCAAAATTTAATATGTTATTCCTTTGCATATAAAAGTCTGAAATACTAAATTGGACAAGTTTTGGAGTATATCATAGTATATTTTCACGAAAATCTCTTCAGAGGTACAAGTAAAGTATCACTTCTGGTTTATTAATTTTAGCCAAAATCTAATATGTTGTTTGCCTTGATATAAAAGTCTTAAATACTAAAATTGAAATGTTTTAGATTATATTTTAATATAGTTTTTCATTAAAACCTGTTATGGGCATCAAGTAAATAGTCACTTCCGGTTATCCAATTTTACCCAAAATCTAATCAATTCTTTATATGAATGCACAAAGCATAAATGCGGAAAATAGTAATATTTGGAAGTTTTTACTTTCCGTCACCTTTAGGTAAGGAAGGTATTGTAATTCTTTCGTATTCCTCTTCGTTGCATCCATATGAAGAGCTGATTAGATTTTGGTTATAATTGGTCAACCGGAAGTGCTCTCATTTGAAGATTTTAACAGTTTTTCTTGAAAAAACGATGTTAAATATCATTTTTTCACATTTAATGTTATTATAAATATTAAAGAACATTGTATTCTCTATTCGATTTGACAGCATTTAATACTTCATATTAAATGGATAGTTATAAAATTATATTGAAATTAAACTTCATAAATTAGCCAGCTGTGCTAGAAACAGATACTATATTGAGAAAATCCTGATTGAAAGATGTCAGTGTCAAGTGCAATTGACATATTCGTAGTATATTTGTCTTAGGATCATTTTGCTCGAAAATATCTGTATGAAATTAGTATAAAATACATACAACTGTCGAAAGGTAATGTACATACAAGAAATTTAGAATCTTTTGCAAGGAACCTTCTGTATGGATTTTATAGAAAATACATACGCATTTACGAAAATTCTACCGGTAGATACCGCATCTACCGACTGTGTTCGAAAGCATGAGTGGTAAAATGTTACCGTGTTCGAAAATTGTTCAATATCTACCAGATCCATCTACCGGATTCATGAAGAATCTAATCTCAAAAAAAGGTAGTGATGCAAAGCGAAGCGCGCGCGGTAAAAGTGGAAATGTGTTCAAAGTAGGGCTCTGCTCAGTTTGTTAACTACGTCAAATTTCTAACCTGTTTTAAACTTTCAGATTTTTTCATTTGTTATGGATCTACCCTGTTTACCAGTTGCGTTCTTAAAATATCGATTCCGGTAGCTATAACCTGATAAAAAGCTGTTTACTGGTAACAGTTCGCCGGTAGAATTTTCGTAAATACGTCATAGGTATAACTGACGGAAGGTAATGTGCTGGCCACATTAGATTTTTTATAAGAGTTATCGTGGACGAAAAAATCGTCACACACACACACACACACACACACACACACACGCACATTATCGTAAAAATAGTAGAGACGTGTTATGTGGACCCTAATCCGTGCTTATTCATTGAAAACTCACCATCAAATTTTTGGACCGATAAGATTACCTCCCTTACCTACGGTATGACGGGAGGTAAATTTAAGAAACCGGCTCATTATGGTCTATACCTACATTTCTATGTAATTATATTAATTTTCATATTTTTAAATTAATTAACATAAAAATAATGACAATACATGTTTATAAAAAATGACCCCCATTTTTAGCGCGTTTGAGGAAATGCTCAATTTCCTTGATGCCTAATATCAATATGTACTCTATGTTTTGGATATGGGGATTGTTTCTTTCCCTCAGTTGAAGGACAGAGAGCGTAATTTAATAGTTTTTTTTTAATAAGTTTGTCACGGTAATTTATTGATACCTGTTTAAATAAATTTGCCACGGTTTAAAATAACTCTTACTTTAACAACGAACAATTTAAGCATTTAATTTCACTTCCATAAAAACGACATTTTACGCCGAGCGCAAAAAGACAACTTAACGACAAGGAAAAACGCAACAAGCCATAAACGATTAAATAAATTAAAAACCTCTCGGGTACATAATTACATTCACACGATCTGCAAAACAACCCATAGGAGGTTATTTATATTTCGGACACAGCGTGGAGCCATTCGAGTTGCAAAAATGGCTTTATTGCATTCTACATGGCAAAAGTTACAGAGACAAAGTTAAAAATTGCTCAAGTTTTTGTGTAATAAATAGGGAATATACATGCTTTTAATTTAGTTTTGATAACTGGAAAATTACTTCTTGTATTATTCAAACTAGATTTTAGTCTAAAAAATCTGGTGTGGCCAACACAATACCTCCCGCCATTTACCGCCCGAGTCACAAAAAACATTAAGCTAATCCTTATTTTTGGATTAACGAATTTTACTCTAATTTTGGCTGTTTATTTCTTAAAATATAGTCTAATCTAATCCAAGCAACTACCTTTTTTGATAATAAAATGAAGATTAAATTTTAAATACCGGGATAAAATAGAATTTACTAATCCAAAAATAAGGATTAGCTTAACCTTTTTTGCGAATCTTTAATTTTTATTAATCTAAATACATACCTACATATTTACATATGCTGGAAATTGTATTGATTTCCTTTCCTATTGTTCTTTTTACTTTTTTCTTTTTAAAATGTTACTATTATTAAATTGAAATGATTAGTTCTTTGACAGTAACATTTATCTGTCAGTTGTATACATTTGAATAACTGCGCAACCAAGGAGTTTTGTTTGTTTAAATGGTAGGCTCCGGGATTTAAATTATAGATAATTTTATAAATTTATCCTTAAAATATATAGAAAAAGTATTAATGCAAATCTGTAGAAAATTTAATAATCGTTAATTTTTATAATAACATTAATGTCGAAAAAAATAACATTTAAAGGTATTTTTGGAAGAAAAACTATTTTGAGCTTCTAGTAAAGTGCCATTTTCGGTTATCCGATTTACATGCACCAAAATCTAATGGGCTCTTTCCATTACAGAATATGGTAGAAATACAAGGTTTCAAAATTTTCTGAATGATAGTATTTGAGTTACAGTAGAGGATCCACACATACACACACACACACACACACACACACGCACACACACACACACACACACACACACACACACACACACACACACACACACACACACACACACACACACACACACACACGCACACAGCATCATCGTGTAAATCTGAAAATTGGATTCTAGGGACCTTAAAACGTGGTCATTTACCAAAATCTCGATATGCGATTTTTAGCACGATCCCTATACCTCCCTTACCAAGGGTAGCGGGAGGTAAAAATAAAATCCCGAATAGGCGTGGTTTATGCAATAGGGGATTCCACCATTTTTTTTATATAATTTCATCTGAACGTATAAGTAAAAGACTGTCGATGAAAATCCGGTGAAAAATTCCTATTAATAAGCGAGTTATAGTACCCCGAAATTTGAAACTATAGATGTAACCTCACAAATATAAGTTTTTAAATCAAACTATTTTCTTCATGGACCTAAATAGTCTTAAAATATATGCTATTTCTAAATTATATTTATAAAAAATTTAAATTACTAAGTTTAATGCAAAACATTTATATTCAAATAAAAAATGTTTGAGAATTGCAGTACTGGACTGATAGGCACGCCTCCGCTATTTGAATTTCTCTACTTCCATTGGTAGTAGGCTCCTCCCCCTAACTTAATATTCGTTATATATTTATAGGCCGTCTTTGAGCCGTCAATTAAAATAATACATATGGAATTCATATGAGTGACGAGCTGCTATAACAAAAACCCTCTTATTTCCGAAGTATTTCAATTATATCGTTTTATTTCTTTATTAATATTCATTTTTAAGCATATACTATCAATATTTTTTTTAATTTCTCTTAATTCAATTGCGCTGTAGTACCCTATTTCTTTAAATTTTAACATTATCTAATCTAACACACAAAATTCATGCTTGGAAAACTAAGGCCGAGATTTGTGTGTTAGTTATAAGTTTTTGATGTTGTTTTTAGAGAAATATACAAGCTATGTAAAGTGTTCAACAACGGTCCCGCTTCGGGTTTTTAATTTTTTTTGCACGTTTCTAGTACTAAACCACGTCTCATCGTGATTCAATTGGTCCACCACACTACTTCAGGATTTAAATTTTTTGAACAGGATTCCGCGTTCCGAAAAAATAGACCTTAAAACTATTTAATGACACCAGATATTTTAATATAGATTATGAATGTATTTATTAATTTATATTTGTTTCCAGATTTTTGTCACTGCACTGCTTCCTCTTCCCGTACTTCAGTTTCTGTCCGAAATGATCAAGAATCAAATTCCTCATGGTAGCTCAAGGACTCAAGGACATTCAGGATGTTCCGTTGTTTCTGTTGCTTGGCAACGGTGTTGTTGTTGTGGAGCAACGTGTTGTTTTGTTTGTGCAAATGCGAAAGAATGTACATATAAAGTAAATAATAATTGACGAATAGAATGATAATGATGTATGTAGATATTGACTTAACGAATGAAATGTTTCATATAATGAGAAGATTTGTACAGTATATAGAAAGAGGTTTGGGAAAGTGAGAAATTTGAACGAAATATTTTATTTTTATTTGGAATTATTAGAATATTTTATTTATTTTGTATTTTTGTAAATATATGTATTTTGTATTGCCCTGTAAACGTAGGTACAATACGAGCACATGAAAGTGGGACAGACAATTTATTTTCATTTACTAAAACAATACTTTTTTTGTAATCGTCCAAAAATAAAAAAAATATGCATTCTAAATTTTTAACATATCTTGAGACTATAATTCTTGAGTCATGTGACATGTTTTCCACCAATCAACATTCAGAATTTCTCTAATTACATATATGGGGTCTCGTGGCCGCGTGCCTGAGTGTCTGGTCGCGAATCTGGGGAACCGGGTTCGATCCCGATCGAAGCCAAATATTTCGAATTTTAAATGGCACTAAATTGACCCCTGAGGTGCACTCTCCACGCCAGCAACGAGTGCCCGTGAGGTGACGCCTTGTAAACGTCTGCACGATAGAAATATGTCATCATCATTACCGATATCTGCGTACAGAGCAGATTGGCACATCCAGCAATGGGTAATATGCCGTGATGATATTATTATTTATTTATTTCTAGTTACATGTCTATCACCTCGTCTATCACAGCAATGATAAAAAACAAAGAAATTATCACCTTATTCATATTTGTTGCTAAGAGACTTATTTTTTTATTTGACATAGGTCCCTATTCTGTAACTCGGTGGTTAATTTTTAACCACTGGTTAAAATTATTATCCAATAGATATTGATTTGACAACTAAAAATCCCATTTTTTGTTATATATCAACATACTTGATTAGTTAAAAAATTTAACCAGTGGTTAAAACTTAACCATTGAGGTACAGAATAGGCTCCATAGACAGTTAATTTTGTTTATAAAAATGTACGATAATCGTTGGGCTCATAACAACTATGAAAATAATAAGGAAATTGTCAAATTAACCATGTTGTAAATACAATATATTAAAAGTTAGGTTAGCAGCACACGCAATGTGTCACAAAAATTCATTATATTCTCTCATTAAATATAAGCTCGTGATATGATTAATGATCGAAGATATTGCTCGTGAAACCGAAGCAGCACATTTCACTCGAGTATATTATCAATGATAGTCATATCACTTGTTATATTACGTATAACAATAATTGCCTTCATGACAAAACAAAAATTGTAATCATTATTTCCCGCACTAATGCGGGAATTGGCTACTTCTCGCACTCCTTTTGAGTTTGAAAATAATTATTGCAAAGAAAAAACATTATCAACAAAAAAGCAAGTCACATATATTTCTGATGGGGTCTCGTGGCCGCGTGCCTGAGTGTCAGGTCGCGAATCTGGGGAACCGGGTTCGATCCCGATCGACGCCAAATATTTCGAATTTTAAATGGCACTAAATTGACCCCTGTGGCGCACTCTCCACGCCAGCAATGAGTGCCCGTCAGGTGACGCCTGGTAGGCGCCCGCACGGTTTAAATATTTAATCATTACAGATATCTGTGTAGAAAGCAGATTGGCACACCCAGCAATGGGTAATAAGCCGTGATGATATATTTATTTTATTTATTTATGTTCATTCTTGATTTAATTTAGAAAATAGAAGTCTTTTGTCTCATTTTCTAGTGTTTGTATTGTACTTACATAGAATTTTTAAGAAGAATGTTGAAATTTCTCACATATATTATATGCTATTATTGTGTTAATTCTATGTATACAAAAATTATTTACTTTTATTTAAAAGATAAACAGAAATTTTATTTGTAAATGTTTATATGTATTTCAGACTACAATATTTAGAAAATGTATTATATTTTTATATATGAATCTCAGTATGTATACGTAATTTAAAAGATAAAAAATCGAATCCGTTAACCTGTTTTTTAAAAAATAAAATCTTTAACTTTAAATCATAATTAAAGACTATATTAAATAAAAATGTCTAAAAACATAAAACAGATTATAGATTTGAATCACGGTTTTGTATTGATTAATAAAAGTTATATACATACAGGGTGTCTCACAACTCGCGCCCCAGAGCGAATGAGGAAACACGAGACTGCACACGGATGTGTAATTTCGAAGAAAAAAAAAATCTAGCTTAAAAAATATTCGAGAAAAGACGTCTTAAAATTGACCAATCAGAGACCTACACCTTTAACGTGTGTTTGCTGTAATTTTACGTTACTATGGTTTTATACAAATCAAATCTTCTTTAAAATGTGTGGGCGACTGTAGTTTTCGAAAAATGTCAGTGTCAAATTAAATTTAGAACCACCATTTGTTGTTTTAATCTCAAAGAATTCAAATGACAATCATATTTTGGTTTAACACATTTTACACAGCTGCTACAACACGTTGCACTGTACGATGTGCGATAAAGTGTCAAAATTACAGTAAGTCAAACAAATTTTGTAACTCACTAGTAGTATTTTTAAAACCTAGCAACCAGTTTTATTTTATAATAATATCATGACACCTCAAGATATCCTTCCGGGATTGGTGGATTAAAGTCTTGTAACTCCGTTATGCAAGCAGCCGCAAATTATTTTCTTCTATTTGTTGGCAACCTATTGTCGTCGGCAAGTGTCAGTTTCGTCTGGGGCGCGAGTTGTGAGACATTCTGTATAAATAAATTTAAGAAAAATGTAATGAATGAAATTTTGTTGACTTACAGGGTGTAATCATATTTCGGGAAAAAAATGAAAGGGCATATAGTACTGACCAAAATAAGTAAAAAAGGCTTAATCAACATGGGTCCGATCTTCAATACTTTCCGAGATATAAGGCAGTGAAAAATGAGTTTTTACGGGGTTTACCTCTGCTATCTCGAAAACTATAAGAGTTACGAATTCGATTAAATAAGACTTTTTGTTTACCTTACCGAAGTCAACATAGATGTGGTTTAAAAAAAAAATCAAAGAATTGTACTAAGTTAAGTGTTGTGGCAACCTTGGCCAATATTTGATTTTCAAATAATTTCATTACTATTAGAAAATGAGAAAAATGTTTCATATAAATTTTTATTGTTTTTTACTTCCTTGTACATAGTAAAGGAAGTATTGTAATCGCGAAAAATTTCGGTTTTCAAATTTCAGCGGAAATATCCATTTTTACCATTCCTGAATCCATTTTGACTAATTTCGTCGTGACGTCTGTACGTACGTATCTCGCGTAACTCAAAAACGGTAAGCCGTAGAAAGTTGAAATTTTGTATTTAAGACTGCTATAACATCTAGTTGTGCACCTCTCTTTTTTGTCATTATATAATTTCCAGAAGTGGTACTTTATTTGAAGCCTATAATATATTTTAATGAAAAACTATATTAAAATATAATCCAAAACTTTTCAAATTTGGTGTATTAGACTTCTATGACAATAGGAATAACAGTGGATTTTGGTTAAAACAGGAAGTGATATATTACCTGAAGTTGTTAACAGTTTTTCTTGAATAAAATGGTTTCCTTTTGATTTTAGAAATAGATGCTTCAAATAAGAGTTTTAGAGAATTAAATTCTGCGTCTAGCACGTCAAGTATTATTAAATTAGCCCTTTGTATAAGCGAGATATGTAAATTTAAAACATATATATTTTGGTTTTTGTAATGAATCTTGCTATGGATTAGGACAAAAAATAACAAAAAACTAAAAATTAGATGTTAATGTCAAATTGTGTCAAATTACGTCAAATATGAGCAATTTTATAATTGAGTCTATACTTCATATTAGTCTTGCGTACAAGGAAGTCGTGTGGTGTCCACATCAGATTTTTTATAGTCTATTTACTGACATTGACAAAATTTTATTTATTCACTATCTTTGTCAATTTTCTTCGATTCTAATAGTAAATGAAGTTGAAGAACGGATCCATGTTGATTATAGCTATTAACATACCTAGGAATGTTATGTATATCATAACTGCCGAAGATGTCGGTTTGAAATCCGAGCTCGTAGAGCGAGGATTTTAAGACATCTAAGGCTTGTTATGATTAATAACATCCGTGGTTTGTTCAATAGTTTGTCGGTTTCAGAAAATTAAGACATTATTGATAAACACCATTTTTTGAAATTCTCTCATTAATGCTACTTTCAGATTGCTATGGTTAACAGAACAATTATTTTGACATATGTCAATATGACAAATACTCAAATTATGTGCTTTGTTCTACATGTTTATTTCTTTAGAATAAAGAAGACCGTCTTTAGAACGATGGGGTAACGTTATCTGCATGTATTAATGAAAAGCATTATATTTTCATTTTATTTTATTTTCATTTTGTAGACCGTTGTTGACAAGTCAGTATGGTAATAATATTACCATACAGATACAGTTATTACTTAGTTACCAGCCTACTTTTGTACATGTAAACAATGGAATAATATCCTGAAACCGGTAAAGCTTTTTTACTCATTTTGGTCAGTACTATATGCCCTTTCATTTTTTCCCCGAAGTATATGATTACACCCTGTATATTTCTGAATATAACAGATTTGTTTTACACAAAAGTAATACGAGTCGAAATAACTTTATTTTTAGTAGGTACTTTAATATATACCTCATAAATAGCTACATTTTATGTATACATTACATACCTTATTTGAGCTTTTATTACACGATACAAAACTAAAAGTAGCTGTGTAAACGAACATATTTTAACACCTGTTTTACCACCAATATTTCTCAATGGCAGCAAATAACAATAAAAAGGCAAAATAAACCTGTATCTTTATGTATAGTAAAACTGTGATGTGACGTATATAACAGTAGTGAGTCAGTGTGTGAATGTATAGTCCAATTCACCTATGGAGAGCATTTTTATAGTAGAATGAAAAAGAAACTTAATTCAAATATTGATAAAAAATTAATTTTGTCTGACAAATTTTTGTACCGTGTGTCTGTCTTAAAGGTGTACATAGAAGATTAACATGGGAAATCAGTTTTTTGCAATTTCCTGCTCGCCTAATTATTTTAAGCAAAAATGCATCAACTAAAAATTTTAGGGCATAAAATTCTGCATCTAAATCAATAAACTGAATTATCTTTCCATGCATTGTAACGACAGAAATTAAATATGAAAATATCGAAAATACGTTGAAAATATCGACAGCCATGGAATTTAACAAAAAATAAATAAATGCTTGACGTTTTATCTGTCACAGTGTAAGTTAACTTATAATGTTTCTGGCAATTTGATTAGTTTTATTGCTTGAAATGATTAAAAAATGAACATTTATACGAATGAAGAGCTAAATTCGTGACAAAATTTGAAAAGACTGCTAATGTGTCCTCAAAAAAAAAACCTGAGCCGCATACGAGCAGAACATGCGTTACTCTAAGAAAGAGTGTTAGGAATGCTAAGTGTAGACCCCTTCTGTAGTACTAAGGTAGATGTATTGGAAATGAGTTGAGAGTACATCACAGCTACATAATTTTGTTACGCAATGTTGAATTTTTGATATATTCATATTATTTAAACAAAACTGTATTTTCTTAACTTTATTTAATTAATTTTATATTTCTATTATTTCCATAATCAACGATATTTATTCAAATCAAATTGTCAGAAACGTCAAATAAGTTAACTTACGTTGTGACAGATAAAACGTCAAGCATTTATTTATTTTTTATTCAAGCCATGGCTGTCGATATTATTAACGTAATTTTCGACATTTTTATATTTAATTTCTGTCGTTATGAAGCATATAAAGGTAATTCTGTTTATTGTTTTAGATGTAGAATTTTATACCCTAAATCTTTTATTTGACGCATTTTTATTTTTGCTGAAAATAATTAGGCGAGAAGGAAATTGCAAAAAACTGATTTCCCATGTTAATCTCATATATATATATATATATATATATATATATATATATATATATATATATATATATATATATATATATATATATGAAAACGTGACATATCTATTTTTGCCATAAAACCACAGATATATTTTCTACAGATCTGAATGCTCTCCTTAGGAATTTGACTGTATGTGATTGGTATCTAGAATCTATATTTATTTATTGTTCCAACTAGTCTTAATGTATCTATATCTAAGGTTAGAGCAACTATTTTACAGATTTTATATTGGTGAATATGTGAACATGTAAATGTGATAGTGTATGATAGTGCAATAGTTGATAAAGTTTATATATAATAAGAATTGCTCAAAGTCAATTTGTATAGATTTTGTATATAAAAGTTTTTATAAATATACGTAATTATTACTTTTTTGCACAAATATGGATTTTACTTATTTTTTGTTTAGATTCATGTACCAAATCTGATATTTTTGCCACGTCAATTTTTTTCTTGATAACAGATTGCAATGATCTCTAAACATCTGCAAGTGGGCTTAGTTTTCATTTTTTCATGTGAAACTTCGACACGATTAAAGATAAAAAAATATTACTTATTTAATACATGTCGAAATATTAGATGAAAAAATCTAACGTGGCCAACATATTACCTTCCGTCAGTTCTATGTATTTATACAAATTCCATACAAACAGTTTCTTGCGAAAGATTCTGTATTTCAAGTACATTACCTTCCTTCAGTTCTATGTATTTTGCACAAATCCCATGCAGAAGGTTTCTTGGAATTGATTCTAAATACAAACAAATATACTATGTCAATCGCACTTGACATTGACATCTGTCTGTCAGAATTTTTTAAATTATATTAGTTGTTTCCATTGTTATTGCATTGAATATGAAGTATAAAATGTAATCAAATCGTATAGAGAATAAAATATTCTTTCATATTCATAATAACATTAATTGTGAAAAAATGATATTTAACAGCGTTTTTTTCAAGAAAAACTTTAAAATTTTCATAAAGGGTACTTCCGGTCGACCAATTATAACCAAAATCTGATCAGCTCTTCATATGAATGAATACGAAAGAATTATAATTTTTAGAGTTGTAGGGTTGGAGTTATCGACGGAGAAAAATCGTCACACACACACACACACACACACACACACACACACACACACACACACACACACACACACACACACACACACACATATATATATATATATATATATATATATATATATATATATATATATATATATATACAGGTGTCTCACAACTCGCGCCCTAGACGAAACTGACATTTGCCAACAAACAGAAGAAAATAATTTGCGGCTGCTTGCATAACGGAGTTACAAGACTTTTTAATCCACCAATCCCGGAAGGATATCTTGAGGTGTGATGATATTATTACAAAATAAATCTGGTTGCTAGGTTTTAAAAATACTACTAGTGAGTTACAAAATTTGTTTAACTTACTGTAATTTTGACACTTTAGAGTTGACTTTTCACTGTCAACAAATTTAGGTTAGCGAAGGTGTCATCCGAAATCATCATTTATATCGTACAGTGCAACGTGTTGTAGCAGCTGTGTAAAATGTGTTAAACGAAAATATTATTGTCATTTGAATTCTTTGAGATTAAAACAACAAATGGTGGTTCTAAAAAGAACCGATGGCTCTCAATATCACTTTATGATCTACAAGATTTCTATCCGGAAAACGTTCCGAATAGACTCGTGCTGCCTCTCTGGCGTTACGTCCACATTCTCCGAAAATTATAATCATTTCTAAGTAATCAGCGGTAAGAATTTGCCTTTTTTTATTCACCTTGTCAAATTTAATTTGACACTATTCGAAAACTACAGTCGCCCACACATTTTAAAGAAGATTTGATTTGTATAAAACCCTAGTAACGTAAACTTACGGCAAACACACGTTAATGGTGTAGGTCTCTGAATGGTCAATTTTAAGACGTCTTTTCTCGAATATATTTTAAGCTAGATTTTTTTTTTGTTCGAAATTACACATCCGAGTGCAGTCTCGTGTTTCCTCATTCGCTATGGGGCGCGAGTTATGAGACAGCCTGTATGTACATACACACAAACATATAGACATCATTGCAAAAATAGTGAAATCGTATTCTAGGGACTCTAAAACGTGTTTATTTATTAAAATCTCACTATCGAATTTTTTGACCAAAAACAATACCTTCCTTACCTAAAAGAATGACGGAAGGTAAAAAACCGTAACGTGTCTTTTTTCCAGTCGATTGCAGATAAAATATAATTTAATTCATTTGATCAATTTCATTCTTGATTTTCTTGTATTTTATATAGACCACCGAAGCATCGCACATGTCAACCATACGACATGCATTGAGGTAGGACGAGGCAAGTGGCAAGTAAAATAACGTTGATAATAGATAATGGCAGAAGAAGCCGTGCCATAGATGTGTCAAAATGTCATTTATAAAGAGCGACATTTTTTTATACGAACTATTTCTTTCTCGGCGGACTTTCTTTACAAAACGACTCCGTTACAATTTATTTCAATTCAATGGAACAAAAATAGACTCTACTCCAATGGACTCCGAGAGCCTAGTAGTGTTAAAGTACACGGGCAGAGCAAGAACAGTGTTGGAATTGGAAATATTTACAAAAATAATTAATAATTATTCGTACAATAATATTTGATTACCATTGTAACCAAAGCAGAATCGAGACTATTCTGCTACTCTAATGCAACCAGTAAAAAAATTGTGATCCAAATGACGGGTGACAATAATTTGACCGGCATTTTAAGGGACATTTTCTAGTCCAGACCCTTTATTTTACCCCATACTTCATAATTCTAAGCAATACTATCTACAGTGGCGTAACCAAGAGTTAGGGAGCCCGCCCGCAAAAAGTTTTTGGGGCCCGTTTTTAATTGTAGCGTTTATCATGAAGCAGTACATACCACAAGAACTTGTGGAAATTGTGACTAGGCTCACTTTCATCTTAGTTGATACGTTAAGAAGCAAAATAACCAATATTGGAGGCCTGAAAATCCAAGATTAGGCACTTTTACATCCCACCAAAGTCATTGTGCGTTGTGGCATTTACTATGAAAATGTGATTGGCCCGTATTTATTTATTTTTTTTGAAAATGAAATTGGTGGTACAGTCCACTTATGAAAGTTACAGGGAATTGATTCATACATTTTTGGTAGGTATCCCAAATGAAAGAACTTGGATGCGATACAATATGGTATTAGCAAGATGGATCAGTATCATACAGTCTAACAGGCCTATTCTACTAAAAATATGTAAAACGATATCGTTACCATACGACTGTCGCTAAGCATTTGGTTGAACGACTTTAATAACGACAAATGCCAAAAAGGTATTCTACTAATCATATAGTTATCGAGTTATCGTTATGATGAGGTTAACGATAATATCTAACTTCATGTTGATTTTGACAGAATAAAATTATACTCCCATCCGAATACCATTCGTGGTTACATTTTATCCTGGAAAATTTTTCCGATTGCTTACTCGAGCCTGTTGCTAATTTATCGTGTGACATTGATCAAAAATCACTCGTTTGACAATTCGTGATTTTTTTGTCAATACCATTCAATAAATTTCTAGGCAACCAGCTTTCGTAACAATTTGAAATTTTTTCCGGCAAAAATTTACAACTTATGATATTATATACGAAAAATTCCCCCAAGGAATTATGATTTGCGGGCAAAAATTCTTGACTTTTTTTATCCGATTTTTTTTTTGGATTTTTTTTTAGGAATTAGTAGACCTTGGTGCCTTTGCTTTTACTTTGCAAGTTTGTGCCTTATGCCTGCCTGTTACCTACACCTACTCCGTAAAAAAATATTGTTGTGCTTCGCAATATTTAAAATTATTGGTAATTTCCCGGGAATTTTTCTTCTTTATTCAATTTCGGGAATTGATCCATCACTATACTCATACATGGGTATGAAAGGAACAAATAATATGTACACTTAATGGCATCCACAACTCATTTAGAAGGTATTTGTTCCGTCCCTGTATGTAGATACTAAAAGAAGGAAATTGATTCCCACCCTGTAATCTGTTATATTTTTTCTAGACTGTCTACGAGTCTTTACAATGTCGAGTGAAATAAGAAAATAACTGACTGCTTGTCAATGTACTAGGTCAACAAAAATTTTACACTTAACAAGTCTCTCTCAATCACGCTTTAATTAAACTCTTATTGTGTGCTTTACAAATGAGACTTGTTTTTATTATTTCCCTATTACATTACTTTTTTATTATTTCTCTCTTTGATTATTTACTTTGTTATTATTTGTCTATTTATATTTGATTACTCTTCCTGCGCAACGGAAGAAATGGTTTGGTTAAAAATTTTAATTACTTGAGAGCAATGGCATATTCATAAGAACTGTAGTCAAAAAAATTGTTCTCTTGCCAGTTCCATTTGTTCATACCGGTGGCTATTAAAAAAATCTGATGTGGCCAGCACGTTACCTTCCGTCAGTTCCATGTATTTTGTATAAATGTCACACAGAAAGTTCCTTGCAAAAGATTCTATTTCTTGTACATTACCTTAAGGCAGTTGTATGTATTTTATACAAATTCGATACAGAAAGTTTCTAGCAAAAGATCCTACCTATATTTCCAGTAAAATTATAACACAAACATACTGTCAACTGCAATTGACACTGACACTTTTCAATCAGTAAATAAAATAAATAAATAAATAAATATATTGTAACGTTTTTATTTATCTGGGTGAAGTGTAAATATAAGACAATTGTTATTAATTAAAATTAAGTGTTTATTAAACTATAAAGAAAGTTACTATTAATTATATTAAACAATTATTAAAAAACTAATTAAGATTAAAACTATAATTAACTATATAACACTAACACTATTTATTTAACCAATTAACACTACTATTTATTTCCACGATATTACAAATTATTTATTTCACTACGCGTTCCAATCTTAGACTGCCGGTCTGTTGCAGATTCTTGTAGACTGTTTACGCGATATTTATACCACTATAGTTATATCACTATATACTTATATCATGTTCAACTGTCCGCCTACCGACCTCCACAGCGTCTATATACTCAACTGACTCAACGGCGTCTGTATATTCAACTGCTCGGACAGAAGTCACACCTTTCACCTCACTGTCTGTTTATTTATGTAACTCTCTCTCTCTTCCACAGCCCCAGTATCACCGACTTTCCGTATGCCACAATTCTTCAACACCAATGCCGAGTATTAGCTTCCACTTGCCGTTACTGTCCCCATATACCTAGCTTCCCAATACTCTTCAACACTACCGAGTATTCTCTTTAACAGCTATCCCGGTATACCAGTAACTTTCCGACTCGCCGTTACTGTTCTTGCACACTATAGCTTCCCAATACTCGTCAAAACTACCGAGTATTTACATCCACAGCTATCCCAATATACCAGTAACTTCCCGAGTACCTACTCGACACCAACTGCATACGCTCACTACGATACTGCTGTGCTTCTCACTAACTCTTTAACACTCCATGTCAATTGTCAATGTCTCTATAACTCTGTTTGTAACTGACTGTCTAACCGCACTAATGTAAGTGTCTGTCCGTCTTCACTAATGGAACTGCATGTAAGTAACTGCAACTATGTAAGTCAACCCCCGATCACACAACTAATGTTGTGTGATCAGGGACTCCACTGAACTAACTGTCTCTCGAGCATAGCTACGTCCCTTATATACAGCTGTCATTATTTTCTAGAACAGTCTGGAATATTTGAACACATAATAACAATGAACACAAAAGGTTCACGCGACCGGAAGTAATTAAACACGTCGCGACCAGTCTGTTTACATCGGCCGGCTACTAGCGCGATTACGTCACCGCTATAAATAGACACTCGCTTACAGTGGCGGCGACGGCGGGCGTCCCATGTTACAATATCTTCACGGCATATTACCCATTGCTGTGTGTGTCAATCTGCTTTGTACGGAGATATCGATAATGATGATGACATATTTGTACCGTGCGGGCGTTTACCAAGCGTCACCTCACGGGCACTCATTGCTGGCGTGGAGAGTGCACCGCAGGGGTCAATTTTGCGTCGGTCGGGATAGAACCCGGTTCCCCAGATTCGCGACCAGACACCCAGGCCGCCTTTCAATCAGAATTTTCTTAATATTGGGATTTTCAAGTATCAAGAGATGGCGCTGAGCGTATTAAACAATGGTACACTTTTTGTTGACATTTGTCAGCGTAGCATTACTGTCAATTGTGTTTCTTTAGTTTTCTTAATATTTTCTCATTTATTAGTATTTATAATTCAAGTATGTATAATAGAGTTTTTGTAGTCATATGGGTGTAGATTCATGTAAATGTCAAATGTGTACCACTGTTTGTAGTTCTAATATTCGCCGCTAGTTAGCGTTTTCTTATTTGAAAATCCCAATAGCAGCTGTTTTCGGAGTTATAGCATAGCTGGCTAATATATGCTATTTAATTTTTTTTATAATTTTTTAACTCTATGTCCATTGAATATGAAGTATAAAATGCATTCAAATCATATGGAGAATAAAATATTCTTAAATATATATATATATATATATATATATATATATATATATATATATATATATATAATAACATGTGAAAAAATATTTAACATGGGTTTTCAAGAAAAACTGTTAAAATCTTCAAATGAGGGTACTTCCCGTTGACCAATTATAGCCAAAGTCTAATCAGCTCTTCACATGGATGTAACGAAGAGGAATACGAAAGAATTATAATTTTTGGAATTGTAGTATTAGAGTTATCGCATTAGAAAATTTTGTCACACACACACACACACATATTTTTTAAATAAAAACAATACCTTCCTTACCTAAAGGTGACGGTAAAAACGAATCCTGTTTCAATTCCAGAATACATTGAGTTGAGATATCGATTTAATATTTTTACTAGGTCTGTTAGAGAAGTATTCGACCTTATTTTTTGCGAAAACCTGATGGATTTGAATCAAGCGCGCTTGCATGAACCGACCTTGAACCTTCGTGCGCATGCGTGAATTTTTTCCCGCCTATCGATAGCGTCTATTGCTGGCAAACAGCATTTCAGTGAGGTAGTGTGTAGTGCTCTCGTCGGTTTTTCATTGCAAGGGAAATGACGGAATGACTGGAGCAGCGCTATTGCATCAAATTTTGCCTGACACTCGGCGACAGCTATATGAAAACCATTCCGTCTTACAGTTAAAAAAATGGTTAGAATGCCGAAGTTTGAAGAAGAGTGGAAATAAAAATGAAGTATAGAAGAGAAAAATACAGATATATATATATATATATATATATATATATATATATATATATATATATATATATATATATATATATATATATATTAACATAAATTGGGAAGCAAATAATTGACAATTTTGTAACTACAGGAAATATTTTATTTCTGATATCAGAAATTTTTATCTTAAAAACATTATTCGACAAATCTTTAACTCTTAATACACCAAGCACATTACTCTTAACTGGTTTTTCAAAATAAATATTGGATTGTGTAAATGATCGAATAAATAATATAATATCTCCGTCATTATTACGTGATTGTTACAACTTTAGCAATCTCTCCATTTTTTAATGTAACAAAATTATTTGGGAATTTTGTGTCAATTTTACATTGTCCTATGAAAATATCATTTACATTACATTTTTTAAGAGTAGATTCTTCTAAACAAATATTGTTTTTTTCTTGCACTCTATTAATAATCTGTTTTAACGGTGCGTGACCTGATCGCACCATTCTTTTAATTTTATTTTTGTATTAATGTTGGAAATAAATATATTTAATAAAAATTTAAATAATATTAACTAATCCAAACCTGTGTCAGTAAAGTGGGAGTCGATAATCGACATTGAAATTCCGTCAATAATCAACGTAATACTGACGTAGAAATTTGACGCCTTTATTTCGTCAACAATCGATGTCGAAACAACGTTGATGATCGATGCCATTACAACGTTGATGATTGACGTCCAAGCAATGTTCATGATCGACGTCGTTTCTATCCACGCATAATCGTCACTCAGACGTCAATAAATCGACGTCACATATCCGTCATAATCACGTCATTTTGTAGCATGGGAAAGAACTTTAAGAGTAAGCAGAGCAAGAAATAAACATTTATTTTCATTTACTTATACAATTAAAAATAGATATACTTAAAACACTTACATTAATATAACACTTCGTAAAAATTCTAACCAAACTTAAGTGACTTAATTTTAAAAATCTTACTTTGTCTAGCCCCAGTACATTTACCAGGGGCACAAGTTACAGGCTCTAATTTTATCGGCTGCACTATGCTCACTTGAATCAGTTGACTCTCTGTCACTGGAATCGGATATCTACTTGACGGCTTTGGCCTTTTTGTAGAATGACTGTTATCTTCATTTGGGAATGACCCTCGACTATGAAGATCTTTCGAAGATGGTAACACATCATTCGAAGACCCTACAATATTACTCTCATCTTCTCTTCCGTTTTTATTTGGTATGATATCATTGGAGATCTTCTTGTCATCTTTTCTTCCTGTTCGTTTATCATTTTGAAGATCTACCCTAATATCTTCTCCCTTCTTGAAAGGGATGTCAGGCATTTTGCTGTGAAGATCATCAACTTCTTCTTTAGTGACAATACGATAACCTTGTTCGTCGGCTATGTAGTATACGTCTTCGCCATGGGCGTCTTTGAAGCTACCAGAAACTACGAGAAGACCTTGTTTGTTAGAAGGATTGGCTAGGTCTGGTTTAATGTAACCCCGTTCGGAGCGTTGGGCACCGTCATGGGTCCCGTAGCTAAAATAGAAGAGAGTGTAAAGAAGGTAAGATACATAAAGGTTTTGAATTTGCTGTTAAATAATAAAAAATTCAGAAATTTGAACTGTATATTTAAATCGCCCCATAAAGTTTTACGGGCCCGGCAAATCCATAGGTCAAACAGGCCCATAAACCATATTTTATATATTTTTTTAAGAAACTTTGTGCAAAGATATGACCAATAATGGAAAACCGACTTGAAAATTCCTTATATTAAGCAAGATATAATTTTTTTACCTTCCGTCGGACCTTTAGGTAAGGAAGATATTATTTTTAGTCAAAAAAATCGATGCTGAGTTTTTGATGAATAAGCACGTTTTAGATTCCTTAGAATACGATTTTGCTATTTTTGCGATGATGTTTGTATATCTGTGTGTATGTATGTTATAATTGGTCAACCGGAAGTACCCTCATTTGAAGATTTTAACATTTTTTCTTGAAAAACCGCTGTTAAATATCATTTTTTCACATTTAATGTTATTATGAATATTAAAGAATATTTTATTCTATATACGATTTGATTACATTTTATATTTCATATTCAATGGATATTGAGTTAAAAAATTATAAAGAAATAAAATTTCATAAAGTAGCCGGCTATGCAATACACTGTTCTATGTATTTTATATAAATTCCATACAGGCAGTTTCTTGCGAAAGATTCTATATTTCTAGTACATTACCTTCCTCAGATCTATGTATTTTGTACAAATTCCATACAGAAAGTTTCTTAGATTTGATTTTATATTTTCAGTAAAATTATAACACAAACATACTATGTTAATCGCACTTGACATTGACAACTGCCTATTAGAATTTTTTAAAATTAGTTGTTTCCAGTGTTATTGCATAGCTGGATGCTTTCTGAAATTTAATTTCTTTATAATTTTTTAACTCAATATCCATTGAATATGAAGTATAAAATGTAAGCAAATCATATAGAGAATAAAATATTCTTTAATATTTATAATAACATTAAATGTGAAAAAATGATACTTAACTGCGTTTTTTGAAGATAAACTGTTAAAATCTTCAAATGAGGGTACTTCCGGTCGATCAATTATAACCAAAATCTCTTCATATGGATGTAACGAAGAGGAATACGAAAGAATTATAATTTTTAGAGTTGTAGTGTTGGAATTATCGACGGAGAAAAAATCCTCACATACACACACACATACACACAGGCATATAGGCATCATTGCATAAATAGTAAAATTGTATTCTAGGGGCTCTAAAATGTGCTTATTCATTAAAAACTCACCATCGAATTTTTGACAATACCTTCCTTACCTAAAGGTATGAAGGAAGGTAAAAATTCTGATAGACAGTAAACAGAATCAATTCTAAGAAACTTTCTGTATGGAATTTGTACAAAATACATAGAAATGAGGGAAGGTAATGTACTGGAAATATAAATACATAGAACTGACAGAAGGTAATGTGTTGGCCACATCAGATTTTTTAAACTATGGGAGGAGTTTTGACGTCATCTGAGCAGGCGAGTGACATTGTAACAATGGAAGATCCGCCATCTTTCTCACTAATGGGAATGAAAAATGAATAGTCTGTGGGCGGGGCGCTGTGGAATTATAGGCGCGATTTTCAGCTTTCATATTTTTGGCCAACAGAATCAAATCCACAACCGGTCACATCACAAAATGTTTAATTCATAAAACTTTATAATGAAGAACTAATTTTAAAATTATTTAGCTTTACTACACCTTGTTCCATTTAAGCCATTCAGTATTGCATAGAATAGGAAATAGTCTTGACCTTTCTGATTGGCTGAAATTGGAGACAAGAGACAAGTTTACCCAATGTAATTTCGGCTACTTAAAACTAGCGCTGATTCGAGCGACATCTAATGAATGGCTTAAATGGAACAGAGTAGGTATACTAATTAGTCAGTAATTATTTTAAGATTTTTATATAAATTTGTTATATGTTGATAATTATATAAAAAAAATCTGATGTGGCCAGCACATTACCTTCCGTCAGTTCTATGTATTTTGTACAAATTTCACACAGAAAATTCCTTGCTAAAGATTATATTTCTTGCACTTTACCTTCCGGCAGTTGCATGTATTTTATGCAAATTCCATACAGAAAATTTATAGCAAAAGATCCTATATTTTCAGTAAAATTATAAGACAAACACACTATGTCAATTTCACTTGACACTGACATCTTTCAATCAAAATTTTCTTAATATAGTAGCTGTTTTCATAGCTAAGGCTACTTTATGAAAATTAATTTCTTTATAATTTTTTAACTCTATATCCATTTAATATTAAGTATAAAATGCAGTCAAATCGTACAGAGAATAAAATATTCTTTAATATTTATAATAACATTAAATGTGAAAAAATGATATTTAACATAGTTTTTTCAAGAAAAACTGTTAAAATCTTCAAATGAGGGTACTTCCGGTTGTCCAATTCTAACCAAAATCTAATCAGCTCTTCACATGGATGTAACGAAGAGAAATGCGAAAGAATTATAATTTTTAGAATTGTAGTATGGAAGTTATCGTAGACGAAAATTTTGTTACACACACACACACAGACACACATACATACACACACACACACATACAGACATCATCGTAAAAATAGTAAAATCGTATTCTAGGGACCCTAAAACGTGCTTATTCATCAAAAACTCACCACCGAATTTTTTGACCAAAGACAATACCTTCCTTACCTAAAGGTGACGGAAGGTAAAAAATCTGATGTGGACACCACACGACTTCCTTGTACGCAAGATCAATATGAAGATGAAGTGTAGTATAGAATTCCACGTATTTGACGTAATTTGCCATAAGCATCAATTTTTTATTTTTTTGTTGTTTTTTGTCCTAATCCATAGCAAGCTTCATTACAAAAACCAAAAAGTATATAAGTTTTAAATTTACATATCTCGCTTATACAAAGGGCTAATTTAATAATACTTGATGTGCTAGACGCAGAATTTAATTCTGTAAAACTCTTATTAGAAGCATTTATTTCTAAAATCAAAATGAAACCATTTTTTTCAAGAAAAACTGTTAACAACTTGAGGTAATATATCACTTCCGGTTAGCCTGTTTTAACCAAAATCTGGTATGTTATTCCAATTGATATAAAAGTCTTATTTACCAAATTTGAAAAGTTTTGTATTATATTTTAATATAGTTTTTCATTAAAATCTATTATAGGCTTCAAATAAAGTACCATTTCTGGAAATTATGTAATGACCAAAAAGGGAGGTGCACAACTAGATGTTATAGAAGTCCTAAATACAAAATTTCAACTTTCTACGGCTTACCGTTTTTGAGTTATGCGAGATACATACCCACGTACGCACGTACGTACGTACAGACGTCACGACGAAATTAGTCAGAATGGATTCAGGGATGGTCAAAATGGATATTTCCGTTGAAATCTCAAAACCGAAATTTTTCGCGATTACAATACTTCCTTTACTTCGTACAAGGAAGTAAAAACATCAATACACATATAAACTTGATGATAAAGAACCAAAACCTACTTTGTCTAATAAGAATAATTAATTTAAATTTTAAAAAATTGTTGTACGTATTTAAGCATTACACCAAGTTATGGAGAATGAGCAGACGGATCCGATGCAGTATTAAACTTATTTTTGGCCAAAAACGGATTTGTCGTGTTTTGAAACTAGATGATTCAGATAATATTTTTCCTAAGTTATACGTTTTTGTCACGAATTCTAGTGTTCACTTTATTTATAAATCTTTGTAGGTAATTGTATTTAAAGAAAAGTTTAAGTACTTACTTAAATTTGTATGATCCAGATCCTTCATTGGGTGTGAGTTGGTAATATTTAATATTTTTCCCCGTCACTTCTATAGGATAACAAGAAATACTATTCACATATAGTATAAATAATATCGTTGAAATCTGATTAAACCCTTTTTCACAATACATATTTTTGTAGCATGAATCTGAAAATAATGAAGTGTCTACAATTCAAAATGTTTAACAAGCAAAATAATCTGGTGTAAATAAAAAATGTTATGTTTAAAAATAAAACAATCGATAATATTGGTTAGTAGGAAAAACAGAAACAATAGAGGCTATTCAAACAAAATTACAATTGTAAATTTGTAATTCAAAGCCAAACACGCTTTTTGGCAATGACGGTAACATTTAATTATTGTAACCATTTGTATAATATGAATGTATTGATAAGATATAATTGAAGCAATAATTTTAGTTATTAAACTATTATTCACGAAAGATGACTATTCAAGGTCATTTGTTCGAAAAAAGAATACACATCACTTTATAGCAGTAGCTCAGCAACATTTTGTATTAGAAAGAGAAAGATTATTTGACCTATGTCTATTTAATTTATGTGGTGTGTCAGATATACGTAAATAGTGGCATTACTTTCTAACACACTATAAATAATAATGACATGCGGCGTAGATTTACAGATACCTAATTATATACTACAATGCCCTCTGTGCTAATATTTACCCACTGGCGTTGACGTTTAAATCAAATTACTATTCCTTGGTTTATAAGTTAAGTCTATGTTTTTGTATTTTGCAAAAACATAAGTGAAGAACATAAACCTTTCAGAAAGGCATTATTTAGAAAGAAACACAATTTTCAAATGAATTACTCTTATTTTTTCAGTTAAAATGTGTCCATAAATATTTCATGTTGTACGCCTATGCATACGAAATGCAATGAAGTTATCTGCAAGTAATATTATATCAGACGGCTCATAAATGACCTTGAATAGTCCTCTTTCGTTAATAATAATTTTCCTGTATTTTATTGATATAGTCTTAAATGAATAGTTATGGTTTTACTGTATTATAATTCGATTTCAAAGTGGCAATAAATAATTTATTGTATAAAAGTAGTGCTTTAAGGTGCCACGTGACAGTAAATTCTGAGAGTTGCTCTCGAGAGTACTCTCATGACTGTGTCCACGTGAGAGTATTTTTCCGTTTTACTCTCGCGAGCAGTTCAAACAGTAGCTGAAAAGTTACTGTCAAAAATTACTCTCCGGATTCAGGACCATGTTCACTGGTGTAAGAAGCATATCTTCGAATTTCGAAATATCCTGTACAGTTTAAAATATGCCGTATAAGCATATAGAGTTCATTAAAGTTCAACCAATATGAAGAGTGACTACAGTATAGGAGGCAGTGGCGGTGCGTGAATTTAGAATGAGGTGAGGCCAGATTTATATCACAATACGGGTCATATCGATGGATTTAAAATTTGTGAGAAAAAAATGCGCCGCAGGCGATTTTTTAAAAATTTTCAAGGTCAAACGTGTTTTAATGCAAAGTAAGATAATATAGAGTTCTTTACAATAAAACAAATTTAACATATTCTTAAAAAATAAAATCGGTTAAAAGTCAAAAACTAATAATTTATTTTATTGTAAGAAAACAGTTACAGCAGCAGCTAGTGGGTTCTCCCCACCATTCAACCGAGGCCAAGAATTCTCAACCTCACCTATTATTCCGATGCTTTTTTATCTTGCTATTTTGCGCTTGAAAGATTATTTATATTTTTTTATATTTATATAATTCAAAAGAACTAATAATGAAAATATTAGATGCAAAAGTAATCATTGTAATGATTTATTTATTTATTTATTTATTTAACTTTTTTCTTAACAGTTCAATTAGATTATTCCCATTGTTGTAAGTAGTTCGAACTATTGTTTTGTCTCTTGGTTGTTGGTATTTGTATATTTCTACAATACATGATTTTTTATTGCTTAATTTTGTATAAATGTTTAATTTAAATAACTGTGACAAGTAACAGTAGATACAATTAAAATAGAAATAAATAATAGTTTCAAATTTATGAAAACATAAAAAAATACAACAGTAACAATAAATAGTAATTATTAAACCGTTTTTACAAAAACTAATTGAAAATAATACAAATATATTTTTTGAAACAAGCATTTTCTGTTGTAAGCGCTTACGTGCCCACTGCTCGGAACGAGAGAGGCCAACTCATTGCTTGGCTCATCTGCTTCTGCAGTAGTGTTAGATGTAGAGCATAGAGAGGGTAAAATCGTTCCGTCTCACTCGCACTTATGTATTGCGCTATTATTGTCCATGAGGACAGTATAATTTGGCCTCTATGTGTAAATTCGCATGAAAATAACACTATTTGCATGGTTATTTGGCATATTATAGTAACAATGATTGTTTATGAGTTCAAATATTGTAGATTTGTATTACTTCAATACAGTTTAAATGAAAAATAAAATTATAAAATTTTACAAATGTTTTGAATTTAAGAGGTGAGGCCTGACCTCACCTGCCTCATCTGACGCACCGCCACTGATAGGAGGTTAGTTAGAAAAGTATCCGACCTTATTTTTTTTGCGAAAACCTGATGGATTTGAATCAAGCGCGCTTGCATGAGCGCATGCGTGATTTTTTCCCCTCCTGTCGATACCGTCTGTTGCTGGCAAGCAGCATTTAAGTGAGGTAGTGTGCAGTGCTCTCGTCGGTTTTTCATTGCAAGGAAAATAACGGAACGACTGGAGCAGAGCTATTGCATCAAATTTTGTCTGAAACTGGGCAAAAGCCAGGTGGAAACCAGTCGGAAGAAGACGAAAGAAGGCCCGCCAAGTGTGCAGCAACGTCAAAGTGATGCTGACTTTTTTTTGACTGCCGCGGTGTGGTACACCACTAGTACGAACCACAGGGTCAAACAATCACCAAAGAGTACTACAGGGATGTCCCCCGTCGCCTACGTGATGCTGTGCGGCGGAAGAGACCGGAGTGTGGTCAACAGGAAATTGGCGTCTCCATCACGACAATGCTCCAGCACATTCCTCGCACTTGATTCAGACTTTTTTGGCGAAGAATAAGACTCCTGTTGTTTAACAAGCTCCTTACTCTCCTAATATGGCCCCCTGCAACTTTTGGCTGTTCTCCAAACTCAAGAGGCCATTGAAAGGAACGCGATTTCAGACAAGAGAGGACATTATGGTTGCAACGACAGCCAAGCTAAACTCCATTCCAAAATAGGCTTTCTCGGAATGCTCGTATCGCTTGGCGATCATATGACGTCAATTTTACGTCATGCGATCGCTAGGTGATACGGTAGTCCCAGCGAGGAACTCTTGTTTTAAATAACCCAATAAATATTGCATATTGAATTTTTTGTCAATAATCACCTTTTAAGGTCCATACAATCAGAAATATATATATATATATATATATATATATATATATATATATATATATATATATATACAGGGTGTAAATGAAATAAGTGCATTAAATTTAACCAGTAATGTAACTCGATGAGAGGAACAATATTGTTTAATATTTTTTTTTCTAATTCTTTTAGATTTTGAGTTAAAATTCTTTAAAGATTTGCTGCATATTTCGTTACCCGCTCATAATAGTTTAAATACGTTATTCAAAAAATGTAAGTACAAACTTTTGTCCATTTAAAAGAGGTACATGAGTACCAATAATTAGTCGTCCATTTATTGTTCCCGCCCAAAACATTTTTTAATGAAAATTTTTGCAGCATTTTCGTCGGTCGAGATGTGTATTGTGCATAATAAATACACCTTTCCAAGTAAATTCAGTCTCATTAATGAACATTATGAGCCATTCCCAAACTTGAAGTTTGTTATGTGCTGAAAACATAGAACTTTTTGCACATGTTATGGATATAACTGTTGCTTTTTTTAAAATTGTCATATGTGACACTCCGTATTGTGATGTGATAAAGCTGTACAAGATTAACAAATGTGCGAATATTAAGAACAGAATGATTTGGTGATGATTTGGAAACGCTCCGTGTAAATGCGTTGACAACTCCATGACACTATCTTTATTTGATATCAAGTAAAATGAAGTACAGATACGAATAAAAAAATAAATAATAAACCATAGGTAAGTAATTACAATGTCTGTGTACTCGCATTTTGACAGAATTTTATCTTATCTATAAATAAGTTTATTACTAATATCAAAATTTAATTGGAACAATTAACAGGACTGTCAATTGCTAAAACAAAATTTTTCATAGCTATTGCTGCTGCATTCAATTATCACAAAAATATTTGGAACGACTCGTCAATTTACGGGGTGGTAAAAATGCTAAAAAAATATGCGATTTCGAGAAAAAGTTATTAAGGAATGTTGTTGCTCTCGACGAGTTATATTACTGGTTAAATTTAATGCACTTATTTCATTTACAGCCTGTATATATATATATATATATATATATATATATATATATATATATATATATATATATATATATATATATATATATATATATATATATATATATATATATTATTTTATTACTATGACAAATACTGCATAAACTTTTATAGAAAATACTTTTTGAAAAATGTGAAACTGGGTCACTGAAGAGTGCTAAAGTTTATAAATATGTATTTACTTTATTTTAAATAAAAAAATAATAAGTTTTATCTACACTTGTTATAGTATTATCATTGCGCTTAAAGCCCTAGTTTATTCACTATTTTAAGTAGAAAAAGCACAATTTAAAATCTGTTACAAAAAATTGTCATTGAACTTGAATCGTTGGATAATCAACCACTTTCCAAATTTATTTGAAAAAATGAAACCATAACTTATCACTCAAATACACTAAATTTTATTGCCACAATATATTAAATCGATATTAAATTAATTACACTTACAAATACACAAAAAATAATCCTGTATCAATTGAACACCACAATCATTCTTCTGTTGCCGATCATTTTATAATAACCAATTAGAGTCCATGAGTCAGCTTATATATAAACATCTTCACCTTCACTTTTAACATTTCTTCTTCTTTTAGTGACATAATTCTGCTCATCATCGAAATCTACGTTTCGGAAAGACGGAATTTTAACAAACTAAGGAAAAATATATATAATAATATACATATGTACCCACATAGTATACAAGTTTAGTTTTTATTATAATAACGTTTTTATTGAAGTTTTTATAATGTTTTATTAGTATTGGTAATAAATTAATGAAGAAATAATCAATAAAAAAGGTGTAGAGGTAGTTTTTGTTGTTATGTTCGGATCTTGTGGATTATTTAAAGTAATATATCACTTTTTTGTGGTGGTAATTATTTTGTAGTAAATAAAATAGTATTGGTTAATAATTAATACTTGCGAATATTACTAATAATCCCATTTAATATTGTTTAAATAGATTTAAAAAATCTGGTGTGGCCAGCGCATTACCTTCCGTCAGTTCTATGTATGTATTTTGTATAAAAGTCATACAGAAAATTCCTTGTAAAAGATTCTATTTCTTGAACATTATCTTAAGGCAGTTGTATATATTTTATACAAATTCCATACAGAAAGTTTCTAGCAAAAGATCATATATTTCCAGTAAAATTATAATACAAACATACTGTCAACTGCACTTGACACTGACACCTTTCAATCAGAATTTTCTTAATATAACAGCTGTTTCGAGAGTTATAGCATAGCTGGCTAATATATGATATTTAATTTCTTTATATTTTTTAAATTCTATATTTAATATGAAGTATAAAATGCATTCAAATCGTATAGACTCTTTCTTTTATTGTGTTTCTGGACAGAGGAGGATCTCTTATGCGCTGAATTATCTTATCTTAATTTTGTGATTAGTGACGTGCCCAAAATATTCTGTCGCGTGCCATTAGTGGCACGCGTGCTATTGGTTCGCCATCCCTGGTATAGAGAATAAAATATTCTTTAATATTTATAATAACATTAAATGTGAAAAAATTATATTTAACATCGTTTTTTCAAGAAGAACTGTTATAATCTTCAAATAAGGGTACTTCCGGTTGAACAATTATAACCAAAATCTAATCAGCTCTTCACACGGATGTAACGAGGAGGAATACGAAAGAATTATAATTTTTGGAATTAGAGTTATCGAGGTTATGGTCACTGAAAAGTGGTTGTGATTCGGAACACCTTAGTTAATTTATGTCGGTAAAGAATGGAACCACCGCGTCATTAGAAATATGTGACAACATAACTTTTGTCTATCCTTATACTAACGTAAATATTATACATATCAGTATATAGTGTATAGTAATTATATGTTTATACAATATTACTCATTATATTATAAGAAACAAGAATATGACCACAACAACCACAAAAAATTTGTAGTCGTCGTGTTCACGAAAAAGTAACCAAACTTTCAGGAACCACATTCCGAAATTGAACCGCGATTCTGAAATTATGTTTTGGTTACATTACGGAATTCATAACCAGAACCTTGGTCACCGCGGTTAAGTTACAGAATATACTATAAATGGATATAGAGTTAAAAAATTATAAAGAAATTAAATATCATATATTATCCGCTATAACTCTGGAAATAGCTGCTATATTAAGAAAATTCTGATTGAAAGGTGTCAGTGTCAAGTGCAGTTGACAGTATGTTTGTGTTATAATTTTCCTAGTAATATGTGATCTTTTGCTACAAACTTTCTGTATGGAATTTGTATAAAATACATACAATTGCTGGACGGTAACAGTGGCATTCGCAGGATTTTGGTCTAGGGGGGGGGGGGGGTTGTTATAGAGGAAATTTATATATAATTTTTGTGTATTTAGTCCCAATCAATATTGTTAAGTAATGTACAAGAAATAGAAGGAATTTTCTGTATGAAATTTACGCAAAAAAATTCAGTAAAAATTTTCGGCGTTATAATAAATTCACTTAGGGCCTGTACTTCAATCTCCTGGTAAAAATATCGCACCCTATATTTGACATGTGTATAATTTTGACAATTAAGCTATAACAGAAAGGTTGTTTTCCATTACTATTTTTGGCGACAATACTTTGATAAACTAAGTTTTAATATACTTTCGCAACTTAAATTTCAAATGACAGATACATAACCGTTTACAATAATAATGCAAAGATTGTTTTCCACAGCCTGATTTTCTTACTCTTAATAATTTTTGCGTGACCCTCACAGGAACTATAAAAAGAAATTTATAATAAGTATACATTAATCAATTATAGTTGTAATAGTAGTAGTAATAGTAAAGTAGAAAAGCAAATATCACGAAATGTACATTAGTAAATACATTATTAAAAACTCTATTCGTGTTTTGCATTTTAAATCCATTGAGCGTCAATTTTAATAAAAATTTGACACTTGCAAACATCAATAAATTTCGTGTGTACTGTGTATCTATTAATAAAATAATAATTATATACAGTGGAATTATTTCAAAACATATAAACAATATGATGTCATGAATGCTTTAGAGATTTGTCACACTGCTTTTTATATCCATTTCATGCTGGATAAAAATTATTATAGACTGACAAATAGTAATTAGATAGTAGTAATAAATGGTAATTACGAATAATTCTATGAGTATCTTAGCACCATCAGTTGGTAACTGGTAATCAGTAGTGTAATTGCTCAATCTCAATCAGAATACAATGTATTTTTAATAATTGTGCGTATATAGAAAATATTAATGTATGTAGTAATAAATAATCTGCGGATAGTATTCATAGAAATTCAAAGTCACTTTCATTGTACAATTAAAAGCTGTTTTTATATACCTATCGCGTAATTCGCAAATATAAATTTTACGCTTGATGGAAAATGATGATAAAAAATTCATTAAAATATTTAAAAATAGAAGATAATAATGCTATTGTTATTGGAACTATTGCGACTGCAGAACATATGAAATAAGAACATTATAATTGTAATTGATCGATGGTACAGAGTAAGGCCCGGGCCACACTATGCGTTTTGGCGGGACCGGTTTAACGGGACCGGTTGACCGGGAAGATAACAACTTATTGTTTTAAATGAATGCGTCCACACCTATGCGGTTGCGGTCCGGTTGCCGGATACTACCGCAGCATGTTGCGGTTTGGCGGGACGGTCAATTTGCCGCATGACAACTACAACACATTGGAGATAATGCCAGCGTTCACAAGGGTCTAGTTTTGTTTTTTTAATGAACAACGTATACTATTTCGGCTCTGCACTGATCAGATGTTGGACCGACCGTGTCCGAATCGTGTTTTCATTGCTGCCGTCCTGTTTAGCGGGATATATGTGGACGCTGTACGATCCATCCCATTTAACCGGATGCGGTTTTACCGGTTCCGCCAAAACGCCCGGGCCTTAGGGTACAGTAGTCCCAATTAGAGGTGGGCGCGGGCCGTGATTTTGTCGGGTCACGATGGGTCACGACGTGACCCGCGTGATCGTGAATATAATTTAAATTTTGCGTCGTGATTGGACGTGAGCGTGAGTCACTAAAAAATTATCGTGCGTGATCAGGCGTGATTGAAATTTAATCGGGCGTGAGTACAAGTTTTCTTCAATTTTTTATTTAAAAAATTGTCAATTTCCATAATTTAATCGGGCGTGAGTACAAGTTTTCTTCTATTTTTTATTTTAAAAAATGTCAATTTCCATCTTTTACTTTACATTCTTGTTATTATTATTATGTTCAAATATGAAAACAGTATTTTTTGCATAAAAATAGTGTTATTGTTGTACCCAAAATTGTATACACAGTTGCTCCGATTTCACTGAAGATATACAAATCTTTAAGCCCGTTTGACACGATCATAATTTTGTTAAAAAATTTGTTTATAATTATATTTGTGACGGTATAGAAGAACCTTTTTGTCCATAAAAATTCGATTCCAATGAAACCAATCTGATACCTAACTTATTACCAATTTGTTAACAAATTTGATAACAACTTATAACTGGGGTAAACAGGCTTAAATGTACATAGATACAAATACGTGACACGAACGTGACCCGCCGGGCGTGGTCGGGCGTGAGTGCCAAAATAAAATCGTGAGCGTGAGTGATCGTGAATCAAACATAAAAAGTCGTGCGTGATTGGTCGTGATTACAATTTTAGTTCCGTGAGCGTGCGTGATCGTGAACAAAAAGTTACTCACGCGCCCAGCTCTAGTCCCAATTATCTACCCATCCATATTCCAACTGTAGTCAACTATGTTTGATTTTTTTTTATATCCGTCATTTTTTCGAAAATTCCTTTTATATTCCTTTTTACGTATATTCTTTTGCGTTGTTGACTTTTTTTTTATTTTCATAATCTTCATAATGATGTACAAATATTTTTGACAATGGCATATAAATATTTTTGTCAGTGACATTTATGTGTCAATTACAAATATTTGAATTTCTTGCCTTGAAGTAGTTTGATCTGAGAATTTTTACATTAAATTATTTTATATGCATTTCTTTATCTCTAAATTTATAGAAGATATAATAATGAATTTATATTTATCGAATAAAGAATTTAATAAAACACGTTATCCTTAAAATATTTTATATTTTCAATAATAATCACACGACATATGTTTCAAAATGAACATTATCATTCATTTTTATTAATTCTGACAACCATTGTACACGTATTTCCATGTTATTTATATATATTTCAATGTTAACAAATTTTCACCTCCTGATGAAGGCACATGTGGTGCCGAAACTAGTAGAGACCGAAAATAAATAATTTTTAACCATTGACTGAATTCCAGAAGTTTTTCCTTTACCCATCAAATTTCCAGTCAAGAAGATCTACGATCATCAAAGAATTTAACGTTCTTTAATATAAATATTTACATAAATTTTCGATAAATAATATTTAGATTATTTTTTTCTTGTAACTACTACTTCCGGTTATCCAATTGTCACCAAAACTTAATCAACTCTTCCCATTATTGTTAGATTGAGGAATCTGTAGTTAAAAATGTCTTAAGTCTTACAGAATTTGAGAAATTGTGGATCCAACATCCACACACACATACGGATATCATCGTAAAAATGTTATAATCGGATTCTAGGGACCGTAAAACGTGATTATTCACTGAAATCTGGATATGCGATTTTTAGCCTGAATCCAATACTTCTCTTAGCGAGAGGTAAAAATCTGATGTGGCCAGCACATAACCTCCCGTCAATTTAATGTTTAAAATAGCAATGAGCTTTAAGTAAAGTATCACTTCCGATTGATCGTTTGTAAACAAAATCTAATTTGTTCCAATAAATAGAAAAGTCCGTAATACGAAATTTTGGATTATATTTTATTGTTTCTCCTCGAAAATCTGTTTAAAGCTCTGGTTAAACGAGAAGTGTCACTGCTTTGAAAATATTTTAGTTGAAATGGATATGTCTAAAAACCTTCAGATTCCAAATTTTGTAATATGATATTAAATAGTTTTTAAAGTATAGGTCACGTGAGGTCATCGGGGGACACTTATTTTCTTTTTAAAATGATTCGATTTATTTTGGAAGCAAATTAGTTCATTTATTCCCTGTTTCATAACAAATGAAAACTCCTTATATCCGTTATAACATTTATATTATTCTTGTTGATTAATTATCTGATAATAACTACTGCATAATTGTAACACGAAACCACTATTTCCATTCTATAATTAAACAGAAACACTCCCCATTACGAAACTGAATTAATTTATATTTGCTTCTCTTCATTTCACTAAATTAAAATAACAAAATTACCAACTTTCTAAAACAAACAAAACTTCCATACAACATAATCACATTCAACCCTCATACGCTAATCCTTGCAAATCCTTTCCCCTCGTCTTTTCCCCTTCTCATTATCCTTTCCCTGTTTATTCCTCCTGAGTATTCTGTTCTCCTGATACGTTTCTCCCCTTGATATCCTTTCTACCCTTGGTATCCTTTTGCTTACATCCCTTCCTCGTGTCTCGTTATCCTGTAATCCTGTATTCCGCATCCTACAGGATGCGGCATGGCTACCTCCCTAGTTTTGAGTTGAATTAATAAATAAATAGGTAAATTGACTTAAATGTCAAAATAATTGTTCTGTTTATCATGGCATTCTGAAAGTAGCATTAATGAGAGGATTTCAAAAAATAATCTTTATTAATAATGCCTTCTAAGTTTTAAATTTAAAAAGATATCATTATTTAAATAGCATCAATTTGAAAATATCACCAAATACCCATAAGATATTTTGCAATTAATTTTAGAAATTTGGAGATTTTGAAAAGTCACGTGATCTGAAACAAATGTGACGTCACAACACATACATCTTCATCGGCTACAATTGGTCCCTTTATAGTGTCAATTCTTTGTGTTTTGTTACAAGTGTTATGATAAGTATATTGTCAAAGTTGTCAAACAAGTGTCAAATTTTTTAGTTTGGTTCATGTTAGATAATAAAAATCCAATATAAAATACGTGATTTATAGTATCGCATTGTGCTTTCTTGCAAAATTGCTGCTAGGATTAAACCTACTATTGAATTTATAAATATGCCAATAGATGCAAAGAAAAGAAAATTGTGGCTGGAAGTAGTAGGTCGAAAGCTGATAGTTGGGTTTTCACATTTAATTTTATCTTCACTCTTTAACACCCCTTATTTTGGCAGCAGTAAAACAATCGTTTTCTGATCTACCATCCAGCTATCCACTTTTAGTAAACTGTATGACTTAGGTTGAGTGTAGTCTGTATTAGCCATTATTACCAATTACTCATTTATAATGGAAAATGTCAACGTCAAGTTTGTTATTAACATGTGACAAACTAACGCCTACGTTTATTTATCTAAATAACAAAAATAAACGAAGGTGATGGAAAAACTGTTTTTCTATTGGCTGTGAATGACGTAATGTATGTGCTTTTACGACACAGGAGTGGGTTTGTTTTTCATGACTATTTTTGGCGCCAAAATTTAATTTAATTATTTACGAAAATAACAAATTATTAAAAAAATAATCATTAATAAGAAAAATATTACATACAGTTTCATTTAAAATACTTTTTGAAAAATGTGAAACAGGCTCATTGAACAAACCACGGATGTTATGAATCTTAACAAGCCTTAGATGTCTTAAAATATAAGAGCTCTAAATTAAGTATTACTTCCGGTTTATCATATAGGTATAGTCAAAATATAATGTTGTTTCAAATTATACACGAGTTTTAAATATTAAATTTGAGAAGTTTTGAATCATGTTTTAATATATTTTTCAAGAAAATCTGTTTATAGCTTCCTGTAAAGTATGACTTCCGGCTTATCAATTTTAGAAAACATCTAGTATGTCGTTCTCATTAATATAAAAGTCTTAAATACCAAATTTGAAATGTTTTGGATTGTATCAATGTATTTTCACGAAAATCTATTCAGAGCTTCAAATAAAGTGTCACTTCCGGTTTATCAATTTTAGCCAAAATCTAATATGTTGCTTCCCTTGATATAAAAGTCTTAAGTACTAAAATTGAAAAGTTTTGGATTATATTTTAATATAGTTTTTCATTAAAAATTTTACCCAAAATCTAATCAATCAACTCTTTATATGAATGTAGAAAGCTTAAATAAGAAAAATGGAATTTTTTTGGAGGTTTCTTATAAGAGTTATCGTGGACGAAAAAATCGTCACACACACACACGCACGCATGCGCGCGTGCTCATACACACACACATACGGACATCATCGTAAAAATAGTAAAAACGTGTTGTGGGGACCCTAATTCGTGCTTATTCACTGAAAACTCATCATCGAATTTTTGGACTGATAACATTACCTCCCGTACCTACGGTATGACGGGAGGTAAAAATGGCTGGAAAGCGTTTTAGCTCAAATCAAGAAGTGATAACAGCTGTAGATAGGTACTCTGTAGGCCTTCCGGAATCACATTTCAGGGATGGAATCCATTTATTGGAAAAATATTGGATAAAGTGTAGTGAGCTTATGGGGGACTACGTACAAAAATAAATGCATTTTTGAAC
This sequence comes from Harpalus rubripes, assembly GCA_963082715.1. Lineage (NCBI taxonomy): Eukaryota > Metazoa > Arthropoda > Insecta > Coleoptera > Carabidae > Harpalus > Harpalus rubripes. The sequence goes on from OY720465.1 coordinate 31,817,444, forward strand.
ATAAAAATACAGCTTTTCACTGCCAGACCGAGATCTTAGCACCTTGCCCTAAATGTTCGTCCTGCAGTGGTCCTACTAAATAGTCCTGCAGCCTGTAGAGTCCAAAGTCCTGATTTCTGAGTCCCGACTGCAGTGGAAGATAAATGAATCCTGGACAAATGCTAAGCGGACGGAGTAATTCGCGGCAGGAGCTGTCTCCGGTCATTTTCACCTGACAGAATAAAGGATAGGAAGGGATATTTGTCCTGGACTTAAACCATATGTACGAGAGAGATGGACATAGACGGTAGACAAGGTTTGTGTTTTGTAAGAGATTTTAGGACTTGTTTAGGCACATGTAACTTGTAACAATATATGAAATATGAAGATGTACCTATACAAAGTATTATTATTATGTTCTTTTATATCAGTGGTGTTCAAACTTTCGATACCTGATGTGTCTTCTTCAGGAGGTGAAATTCACTATTACATCAAGTTGCTAAAATTTAACAACTAATCGTTACGTCGAGTTGTTAATCTAGCAATTGCATTTCTCTCCTTGTTAGTATTAAACAATCGTTGGTAAATGTTTTTTCTTGAAAATTTTGTGTTAGGAAATAAACTTTTACTGGAAATAGAGGGACAACAGCAAAGGTAAACTATTTATAAACTAATATAAATCTACATGCCTAATAGGCGGTGTGCACAAAAGTAGTCAGCGCAGACAGCGGACAAAAATGACAAAATTGGTTACTCATTGAAACATAGCAAGGTTATGTTTTATGTCAGAATAATTTTGCAATTTCTATTTTATAAAATATTTGCAATGAATGCAAATGATAAGACGTTAAATATTATGTGATGCAGTGGGGGATCTAACAATTCTTACAAAATTACCGATTGAAGTATCAAATTTCATATTTCCTAGAAGATTATATGAGGAACAGATGTATAAGACAATAACTTTTCAACAGATATCTTCTACTAATATGAAAAATTCTTTTAGGTATACATATTTTCTCATTGTAAAAGATACTTATCGTATGAATACAATTTCAACAATGGTCGTCTGATCGTAATAATGAATTATATAAAAATGTGTTTCTTAAGTTAACATTTGAACAAGATATAATACAAAGCAGAAAATTGTTTTAAAGTTATATAATACTTGCAGTTGTATGAAATAGAAGTCTATTTTTGACATAATTCGTCTATTTATTATAGATTTTGTGCATGTAATGTTAATTTTAAAGGTAGAAATTCACATTGTTCGTATTTTTTCGTGTATTTTCTTTTCCGACCTAGTGCAACTGATTACACCCTGGTATATTTTCAATGAAGAATCTTCTTCATTTATTGCGAATATAAAAGAAAGATGTTAACATCATACACTGATATCGTGATATGTAGAAATTTTCTTCTTTCCAATCATTCAAGTTTTCCAACCTTTTAATCTTAATTTCCATGTATTGTGCATCTTGGAACATTCAACTAATATTATAAATTATAATATAAATTTAAATATGATAAAATGGTTTACAGAAATCACACATATTATGAGATAAATTATATTTTCTGCCACTGTACCTTCGCTGGTATTTTGACTTTTGTGATTGTCACGTCACATATATAGCATTTTAAATATTTTCAATATACTATGATGTATAATATTCATGCACAATAGCAACAACTCAACATAAAATTGTAAATTGTATCACTTTCTCGAAATGTCAAAATTGATTCGGTAACCAAAAATGTCAATGTAGCCGTTAGAGGCGCTGACGCTCAAAATGTGCACATCGCCTATAATTATATACATTTTTAAACAAGATTTTAGATTTATGCAAAGAAATTTGAGAGATGTTAGTAGTCCATTCCTGATATTGATATCGGGGAAAAAATATTTACAGAGATATTCAAACTGAGCAAGTGTCGTTTAATTCGTGAACTGGATGGTCTCATGCTTCAGACATACTGAGTCTCAGTATATGCCCGAAGGTCTCATGTTACAAGATGAAGGGTTTACATTTATTCCATACTTAAGTATTTTAATTCTTAATATTGAACAAATTTTCAGATTCTCTCCCGAAAAGTTCTAAATTAAATTTTTTGAAATTTATTTTCATTTATCTTACACATTTAAATTTAAGCAGCCATTTCAACAATGTCAAATTTCTATTATTTTTACTGCCAAAACTTCTAGACGATGGACATGCGTCATTCCTGATGATAAGATTCTTGAAATTTCGAAATCAATCGCATCGAATTGAATAAACATGTATACTAAACTGGAGAACTTCATCAAATTCTCCCAACACTTAATTTCTGTGCCTAGCTATGGTCTTATAAAGAGATTACAGGGCAAAATTTCAATTTTTCAAGTCAATCAACCATTTGCAAAATTTCCAACTAGCAGTTATCAGAACTGAAATGCAAAACTAGCTTTATTATTTAATTAGTCCAAAATTATCGTGAAATCTACCATTAGAGAATATTGTTCCGCGGAACATCTTGCACCCCAAATTTTCTTATCACTCTAAAAACTCAAACGTCAAACGAATCAAAATCTGTCAGTTTAGGTTGTGAATAGAGTAGAAATATGTACAAATATTGAGAATCGATGCCTTTTAACTCGACCGTTTTTAACAATGTTGTTAATTATGTATTTACTGAATGCCAATTGAATGACAGTTGTTACAAGAGTTGCTAAAAATCGTTGTTAACTCTCAGTTGTTACCTAACGACTATGTTAACAACTATCTTAGTGAATTAGGTCAAACGTTTATGTATATGAATGTGATATGTACCTTTGAAAAAGGTGTCGGTGAAATTTTAAAATTTTGAACGCACGTAGGTAATGTAGAACATATTCGATCCTGACCATTACCCTTTCATGTTTAATAAACTACCTTTACTAACCACTGAACCTGACATCAATAATCCACTTATTCAGTAAAAATCTCGTTAGTTCAACAACCTTCACGCACTTTTCTCTTTTACAATGCCATCTATGCGCTTAGGTGTGAGTGAGAGGAAGAGAGCTTTAGAACACACAGTGTCCAGCTGCGAGAGCTTTCAGCACAGTGTTAGTGCAGAGCTTAAAGCTCAAGCTCAGGCGTGTGACGTCACGCGAAGCGTTGTGCTGTTAGCGCAAGGGGTGAATAATGCTTAATTGAATTAAAATTTAAATGGAAGCAAAGAGAGGCATCATGCGATGTTAAGCTAAATATAATGTGGACAGGGGTGGATTCGAAATTATTTGGGTGGGCTTTACGTATACAGAGTGTCTCAAAACTCGCGCCCCAGACGAAACTGACACTTGCCGACGACAATAGGTTGCCAACAAATAGAAGAAAATAATTTGCGGCTGCTTGCATAACGGAGTTACAAGACTTTTTAATCCACCAATCCCGGAAGGATATCTTGAGGTGTGATGATATTATTACAAAATAAAACTTGTTGCTAGGTTTTAAAAATACTACTATTGAGTTACAAAATTTGTTTGACTTACTGTAATTTTGACACTTTAGAGTTGACTTTTCACTGTCAACAAATTTAGGTTAGCGAAGGTGTCACCCGAGATCATCATTTATATCGTACAGTGCAACGTGTTGTAGCAGCTGTGTAAAATGTGTTAAACGACAATATTATTGTCATTTGATCTGGCATAACTTGACCGGTCTCATGCGTCCTTGCGATGGCTCTCAATATCACTTTATGATCCACAAGATTTCTATCCAGAAAACGTTCCGAATAGACTCGTGCTGCCTCTCTGGCGTTACGTCTACATTCTCCGAAAATTATAATATATCTAAATAATCAGCGGCTGAATACATGGCAAGAATTTGCCTTTTTTATTCACCTTGTCAAATTTAATTTGACACTGATATTTTTAGAAAACTACAGTCGCCCACGCATTTTAAAGAAGATTTGATTTGTATAAAACCATAGTAACGTAAAATTACGGCAAACGCACGTTAAAGGAGTAGGTCCCTGCTTGGTTAATTTTAAGACGTCTTTTCTCGAATATCTTTTAAGCTAGATTTGTTTTTCTTCGAAAATACACATCCGAGTGCAGTCTCCTGTTTCCTCATTCGCTCTGGGGCGCGAGTTGTGAGACAGCCTGTATGTACAGGGAAATTAAAAAGTTACATACTGTAACGTGTGAGCCCCGCTCCTGCGCTGAACAAGCGTCTAAGTATAGCGATGACGTAATTGCGCTAGCAGCCGGGCGACGTAAACAAGTGAGTCGGGACGTGTTTATTACATCCGGTCGCCTGAACCTTTTGTATTCATTGTTATTAGGCGGTCGAACATTCTAGAGCTCTCTGGAAGTTCATGGCAGTTATATAAAAAGGACGCAGCTATACTCGGGAGTTAGTTACATACAGAGACATGTAGAGACATTCATATAAAGTATTAGTGAAGCATAGCAGTATCGTAGCGAGCGTATGCAGTAAAGTGTCGAGAGGAGTAGGTACTCTGGAAGTTACTGGTATACTGGGATAGCTGTGGATGTGAAAACTCGGTAGTGTTGACGAGTATTGGGAAGCTATAGTGTACGAGGACAGTAACGACGAGTCTGGAAGTTACTGGTACATTGGGATAGCTGTGGAAGTAAATACTCGGTAGTAGACAGATAGTGAGGTGAATGGTGTGACTTCTGTCCGAGCAGTTGAATATACAGATGCTGTTGAGTCAGTTGAGTATATAGACGCTGTAGGGGTCAGTAGGCGGACAGTTGGTCGTGATATAAATAAAGAAGTGAGATAAATAGTGAAATAAATAATTAGCAATATCGTGGAAATAAATAGTAGTGTTAATTGATTAAATAAATAAATAGTGTTATTGTTATCTAGTTATTTATAGTTTTAGTCTTAATTAGTTTTCAATAATTGTTTAATATTAGTAATAGATAGTCATTTTCATTATAGTTTAATAAACACTTATTTTAATTAATAATAATTGTCTAATATTTATTTTTCACCCAAATAAATAAAAACGTTACAGTATCGTACTACACGAGATTTTCCTAAATACCGTGAACAGTGTTTTGAGGTATTATATATTTTTTTAATTTCGAATACAGTTTATGGCTTGTTTTATATTTTTAATAACAGCAACATCAAATCAAAAATAAAATGTCAAACAAATGCAGCAGAAACTAAAACATTAAAAATAATAATAAAAGGAAACCATCTCGTCTTTTTCTTGGTGTCGGAAATAAAAAGCTTCGAAAGCTTAATTTGCATCTTATTTGGCTGGAGAAAGCACGAGCTTGAGCTTGAAGCTTTCCTCTACACTCTGCAGAACAAAGCAAATCAAGAAACACAAAGAAACAGCGAAGAATTTTCATCACGACAGCGCCATCGTGTTCACCACTGCCGCTAATAAACAGCAATAAAAATACGTCCTGTAAACATGCCATTCCTTGGGGTGTCTGTCACTGTTTACGAATATAATAAACATGTTCAAATGTACAGAACATCATATAAGTTACATATAAATATACCGTGAGTTTCAGTTAAGATACAACATTCTTATTATAACGTGTGTCCCAAAAGTTTTGTCACAAAATATTAACTCTATGAAAAAAATAAAAAATATTAAAATATCAGGTTGGCTTTGCAAACAAAAGTAATTCAATGATTTGTCATTTTAATGACAGTTCAGTTACTGAAATCGATTGCGTTGTAATGCCTAAAGTTCAAATAGTCCGACTTTTTGAAAATCAAAATGTGTCGCGGAAAACCATATATCGTGCGATAGCAGAATGTGAGCAAGGTATACCATGCGTAAATCTTCCGAAAAGTGGAAGACCTAAAGTGTTAACTGAACATAGAATAAACCAGTTAGTCGAAAGTGCCAAGAATAAAATTGGACAGTCATTGTGAAGACTTTCACGGCGTTACGGTGTTTCCAAGAATACAATATTCAGAGAACTGAAGAGAGAATAAAGTCATCGTCATAGATGATGAAAAGTACTTTACTCTAAGTAATTCCGAAATTAAAGGAAACGATGGTTTTTACACGGATAATGTAGAAGAATGTCCAGACGATATAAAATACAAGCCAATGGCCAAATTTACTGATAAAGTTTTAGTTTGGTGCGCGATGTCAATTGGTGGGATTTCCAGACCTACTTAACAATTGCTTAATTTTATCCACCAGAATCATGCTCAAGATGATTATATGTTTTGCCCGGACTTGGCTTCCTGCCATTATGCACGCGAAACTCAAAATTGGCTGAATGCTCACAACATACCTTTTGTGCCAAAATACGACAACCCCCCAAATTTACCGCAGGCTCGGCAAATTGAAGATTTCTGGGCCATTTTGTCTCGAAAACTGTATGATGGAGGTTGGGAAACGAGCAACAATTAAGACGGCGGATTTTTAGAAAAATTCGAGAGATTGATGTTGCAACGGTCCAAGGCTTGATGCGAGATGTTTCCAGGAGACTGCGTATTGTTGAAGACTATGGACCTTTACATTTAATTTAAAATAAAAATTTTGTTGTTTATAAAGCTGTTAATTATATCTGTTCTGAAAAATTGCCGTAAAACCATTATTACTTTTTAAAATGTTTTAAACAAATTTGTGACAAAACTTTTGGGACATACGTTATCAGTCCTCAACCGTTACCCGAAATTTACGTGCTTGCACGGATAACAAGCTCGGTTCACTCGCTCGTTAAGTAACGTGCTCGCCCGTAAAGTTCTAAGTAACGGTCTTGCAATGTATATTACTATTTCAACCATGTTTTATTATTTCTAAATACAAAAATCAATAGTAGTTGACAGCTGTCATGACTGTCACTCGTTTAAATTCCGTCGGTGGCAAATGAAAGCCATACCCTCATTGGTTAGGTCCGGAGACAACTATCTAAAGAGAGATTGGAAACTCAATGCTTTTGTATCGTTATAAAGTTCGCCCAGTTCGCCATCTATCAACATATGCAACTAACTAATCCACGGTAACTAGATCTTTAAAACGTAGACCGGTGTTTTTAAAATTAGTTTTTTTAATATTTGAAAGAAAAAGAAAAACCCATATTGATATGTATTATGAATATTTATTAAAAATATAGTGTACAAATTTTAAATTGCAAAAGAACAATTAGTAGGTATATAAATAATATTTTATAGAGTTTAATATTTATCCAGATAATTATTTTGAGGATAAGTGAAAAATATAAATGTTTGTGTATATACAAGTTTGTATATTTTTTTGCAATATCCTCAGCGCTTTGCAAGATTCAATTTCTAATTTGTGTACTGTAATATCTGAGCTATATTTTTACATCTATGTATGTGATGTAAACTAAAACTTGTAAGCAACACAATCGGATATGTACATCGTTGTATTAGTATTATTTTCTTGAAAGAATTTTTAAATATTATTTAAATATGTGTTGAAAAGAGACCTACGTAGGTGAAAAAAAGAAACGAAAGTTGGAAGCTAAGGAATATCAACATCTTCATAGTTCTTCACATAACTCATATAGTCGTAACTTTAAGAACGATATTGTCAGCTTTTAAACTACTGTGGATTTCTAGTTCTTTTTGTGTTGGTTCCTTTCTTTTCTCATATAGAATTCTTCTGAAGAATTGCAAATGTTCAAAGTCATTTGATGAATGTTCAGGATATTTATCTCCTAATTTGTAAGTTTTGGGAAGTTCTATATCATTCGATATACAAGCATTAAGAATTTGTTCTTCATGAAATACAGAAACATATATAAGAAAAATTTATAAATATTATTATATAAAAAGTAATTAATGTTCAAAAGATACCTTACGAGTTCTCTGTATGTTTTAAACATATAAAAATTCAAATAATGTGGAATCAAAAATTATGCATGTCATGTCAGCTTTTAAATTTTTCAGTTTGACGTTTAAATTTTTATTATATTGTTTTGCATTGCCTTCTATGTTGTCTTCGTCATTTTTGTGATTTTACTGCTCTCTGAAGAAGTATGCAAGGAACTATTTTCCCCGTGCTCCGTTTGCCCCTCATCATCAAAAACTTTGTTACAAGGCCACCCAATCTCTCTTTAGATAGTTGTCTCTGGTTACGTCCTTTCGAACGTCATCAGTCGATAGGGGAAGCGGGAATTCAAACATTATAATTTCAAAGACATTTTTCTTATGAATAAAGAATAGTACCTACGAAAAAAATAAAAAATAGGTGTAAAATATTTTTTCTTATTCTTTCGATTAAAGCAAAGAAAACAAACCGTGCAACACCTCCTTGCCATAGGGAACTTGAACAAAATTCATGTTTTAGTTTTAAACAAATTTTGAGTACAAATAAAAATTTTTCAGCTAATTTTACACGTTTCCTGTAAATTTGAGCTAGTTTCATCACCAAATATATGTTGACAAAATTTCAGTTAGGTAAAGATTTTATTTACCTTATCAGCAGCTATTGTTCAACCGTCCTAAGAAGTTTGAGACTGTCCAATAAACATGTATTTTCTACGAATTTTTATGTATCTAATTTATTATTTTAGTGTAAATTTGGATTCTTTATAAAATCCTCTATAAAGTTCGCAAGACAATTTTTTTCCGTTGGTTTTCCATCATTTTTACGAATTAACATGTCACCAAATCTTTTCAAAATTTCACCAGCTAAATTCTTATCTGTTAAGAAAAAGTACTTATTGCCCTTTTTATTTCCCTTCACTGGACCCTTGTTCTTTCTTCCTCGCCTCGATTAGAATGCAGAGGCAGCGAGTGGAAGGAAATGAGATATCGAGATCAATATTGACTTGCGGATTAATCTGAGAGTGTTTCATTATGCAGGGCAATGTTTGATCCAGATAATTATACACCACTCACTACCCTGTCTCTCTCCCGTACTTATTCCACGTCACTTCTTCCATCGATTCAATCAATAGATTTTTGTAGCTTCTTCTTATCTATAAATGACGCAGTTATTGTCTTTGGCAAAAAACTGAGACGAGATAAATGTCTATATAAAAAAAATTGAAGTGGGATTTTGTTAGCACATAGCACGATCTTAAGAACTACCAATACTGTATTTGGTTTAATAATGCAGTATAGTATGGTATAGGGACAAAATTTCACGGCTTGCAATTATTATAATAGGTGAGGTCTTCGAACTTCCGTTTTTTGAAGGTGAATAAAATAAAAAGTATTGCTGATAGACAAAATCTATAGTTGGACACTCAGGCACGCGGCCACGAGACACATATTTCTGTCTGCTCTACACCACTTCTAACCCTATTATCCCTCCTACTGTTTCCAATAATACTATTATCGTGAATCATATTAGATAAGCAAATGTCAATTTTTACCTCTCGCTAAAAGAGGTATTGGATTCATGCTAAAAATCGCATATCCAGATTTTAGTGAATAAGCACGTTTTAAGGTCCCTAGAATCCGATTATAACATTTTTACGATGACATCCGTATGTGTGTGTGCATGTGCGTGTGCGTGCGCGTGCGCGTGTGTGTGTGTGGATGTGTGTGTGTGTGGATGTTGGATCCACGATTTCTCAAATACTATAAGACTTAAGACATTTTTAACTACGGATTCCTCAATCTAACAATAATGGGAAGAGTTGATTAAGTTTTGGTAACAATTGGACAACCGGAAGTAGTAGTTACAAGAAAAAAATCATCTAAATATTATTTATCGAAAATTTATGTAAATACTTATATTAAAGAACGTTAAATTATTTATTCGATAAATATAAATTCATTATTATATCTTCTATAGATTTAGAGATGAAGAAATGCATATAAAATAATTTGATGTAAAAATTCTCAGATCAAACTACTTCAAGGCAAGAAATTCAAATGTTTGTAATTCACACATAAATGTCAATGTCAAAAATATTTGTATGCCACTGTCAAAAATATTTGTACATCATTATGAAGATTATGAAAATAAATAAAAAGTCAACAACGCAAAAGAATATACCTAAAAAAGAATATAAAAGGAATTTGCGAAAAAATGACGAATAAAAGAAAAAGAAAAGGAAAGTAGAAAAAAATTCAGGATATTAAATATAAAGAAAATGTATGTATTGTACATAATTTATATTAAAATAATTATTTTGTAGTGAGACATGAATATGTATTTGTATTTAAAAATATTTTTCTTTTTATGCGTACAACCAGGTAAAATATCTGGCGAGAAGTTATGTGCTGGCCACATCAGATTTTTTGCAATGATCAACCGTTACCTGAAGTATCAAGTACTAAAGTGTTGGGCTTTAATATCCATGAAAATTTTGTATGAGATCAGCATATTGATATCTTGTCACCTTATGTTATCTTATTAAGAGACTAATGCTACTTTCTGATGTATTTAAAAACTTTTTATTATGGTAAATTTCATTGCATAGTAAATTACGGTATAATTTTCTGGGGGTGCTCTCCCATGGCAAAACACATTTTTGCCTCCCGCTACCCTTGGTAAGGGAGGTATAGGGATCGTGCTAAAAATCGCATATCGAGATTTTGGTAAATGACTAAGTTTTAAGGTGCATAGAATCCAATTTTAACATTTTCACGATGATGTATGTGTGTATGTATGTATGTTTGTATATATATATATATATATATATATATATATATATACAGTGGTACCTCGATATACGAATGCCCTAATATACGAGTATTTTGAGATACGAGCCGCCGAGCGAGCGATATTTTGCTTTGAGATGAGAGCAAGATTTGAGATACGAGCACCAAGCACATTTTTCGGCGCTGCTTTGAGGTGACGGAGAACACAAACCTTACCCTTCGAGAGTTCTGGAAGGACCACTTTAACATCGTCTAAGAATTACTGATCAGGCCTGGCTGGGTGTTACAACGAGGACCTTAACCTCTGCATGGAAGAAGCTGTGGCCTGAGGCTGTAGCTGAAAGGGCCTTCGAAGGATTGGAACCCGAAGTGTCAGTGGTAGAGGAGATTGTTTCTCTGGGAAAATCCATGGGTCTGGAGGTGGATGAGAGAGATGTGAACGAACTTGTCGAGGAACAGTCTCAGGAGCTGACAACCCAGGAGTTATACGATCTACATTCGCAGCAGGATACGGTGGTTCAACGAAAAATTAGTTTTGAAGCGGAGCCAGAGATGGAAGAGGTTATCTCTACAAGAGATATAAAGGAGATCTTGGGAATGTGGGAGAAAGTCGTAGAGTTCGTGGATAAAAATCACCCCGAAAAAGTTGCAACTGGTAGTCCATCGTAGTTGTTCAACGAAACTTGCCTAACACATTTCCGTAATATCCTGAAAGGGAGGAAGAAACAAACCTCCTTGGACAGTTTTTTTAAACGATCTGCAGGTGAAAATGAGCAAAGCGTGACGAAAAAAGCGAAGACCAGTGACGAAAATTAAGCGCTTCCGTAAGCACTTCACTTTTTCTTTTATTATGTTTTTATAGAATATGTATTTGTTATTTATAAATAAATGTTTCTTCTTGTAAATACATTTTTCTTATTCAAAAACACTTAACAAAAACACCTGAGGTGGTTTTTTGGGAGCTGGAACGGATTAATGGCATTTCAATTAATTTCAATGGGGAAAATTGCTTTGAGATACGAGCAATTTGACATACGAGCAAGGTTACGCAACGAATTAAACTCGTATGTCGAGGTACCACTGTATATATATATATATATATATATATATATATATATATATATATATATATATATATATATATATATATATCTCGCTTCTCGCAGTTGTTATATCGATCTCGCCTCGAATTTTAAACTGCAATCTCGCTCTCGTTCTCGTCTCGCATATTGCAACGAGACGAGACGAGATGCGAGAGTAATCTCGCCTCGTCATGCATCACTAAACAAAAGTAATTTCACGATACATAGGCCCAGTTGCATAAAGCATTGTTAACTTTAATCACGTTGTTAACTTTGACAAGGCTTCTTTTCCAATGTATTTTTGATACGTATCCATGGTTACAATGTGTAGTTAAACACATGATCAGCTAACAACGTTTTATGCAACTGGCCCATAGTGATATACACAATAATGACAAAACAAGAGAAAATTTCAATTACTTTGGATTAAAATTTTACAATAATCTGCAGCAAAATTTAAAAGACATTAAATCGAGATTACAGTTTAAGCAAGGTTTAAAAAGCTGTCTTCTTAATAAATATTACTATAACATAAACGAGTTTTTTAATGATTAGTTTTAATTTTTAATAAATACATGTTTTTCTAAATATTGTATTTTTATGTAATATATGACTTTTCCTATGTCATGTACTTATTTTGGTCTATTATTATGTTTTATTATTTTTGCAGTTTTAAAATTAAATGGGACATTAGTTGAAACAAAACATACTCGTACACTACTACATTGATATAATCTTTCCCTTCTTTCTTTTTCTTATATTCGTCTGCTGTTAGCATCTCCATCTTAATCCCTATATTTGTATCCCTTGGCTACTGCCCTTGTAAGACATAGCTTCTTCTTTGTGAATATTTGCCGTGACTTATGCGACGTCACATGCAGCTTGCCCCGTGGGATTTATGGCAGCCCGGGCGAGCAGCCCCGGGTAAAGTACGCACGCACCTTCAACTCGGGGTGGAAGTTTACCGGTGATGGATGGACCACCGACAAACGAAGAATTGCTGGTCTAAAGAAAGGAAAAGTTGAAGGAATTAAGACAAGTTTTGTAAGCAGGAGATAGGGAGTAATTATACAGAATATTCAGGATAAGTTGTCCAACATCTCGAGAACTACTTATAAGAGATACGAAATCAGTTAAATTAGACAAAATATTAATAATGTTTTGTTATTTGCGAAAAAATTTGCAGTTTTTTATTTCTTCAAATAACTTTTCAATGGGCTAGCGTGCCATTTTTTTATTTAATATTTTTGAAGAGACGATAAAAACTTGCCACCCATATTTTTTCTTTTGGCAAACTTTTCATTAATTGGCCAGAAAAAAATTAATGAAATTTTAATATTTAAATTACCGCCATGTATGACGTACAATTACGCCAAACCAATGAATGGCCGTAAAGCAATAACATCGGTACGACCAATAGCAACGGCATGTGCGGGTAATTTAAACATGACGTTTAAATAATAGTTTGGAGGTTAATATTGAGAAATACATTAGACAATAAACTATACAAAAAATTATTAATTAATTTATTGTGACAGGCTCAAATTTAGGGTTCATTTAAAAGTGTCCAACGGGTTAGCCGGATACGGCAACGTGCTAGGATTGTTTCTTGGGCGCTAAAGAACCAAAAATCACGCTGCACTATAAGTCAGACCTTATGTCACACAGTTGTCATTAAAGCAATCATTGACGTTGATGTCAATTTTTTTTTCATCATCTTTCCAGTTTTGCTCTTGGCTAATGTCATTCTGACGTCACAGGTAGTAATATATACAGAACTTTGAACAGAAAATCCTATTTAATGATACTGTAGAACGTACTTATTCGAATTTCAGATGAAAAAAGATAAGTTATTTTTTTTGCAACACCCCATTCCACAAAAAATAAAATTGAAAGCAAAATTTATTATATATACAGGATGCCCATTTTATTTGTTCCCGCCTGAAAATTATTGAACAAGCAATCCATGTTACAATTCATAAGTGACTTGGTTTTTAAAATTTTGTTTGCTCTTATACCTACCGTGATTATTCGGTTTATAGTACTAATATTTATCAAAGTGATTTATGAAATGTATTCTGTTTTGCCTATTCTTAATCTTTTAGGCGGAAATATTTAAAATGGGCACCCTATTTATATATATATATATATATATATATATATATATATATATATATTTACAGGGTGTAAATGAAATAAATGCATTAAAGTTAACCAGTAATGTAACTCGACGAGAGCAACAATATTTCTTAATAACTTTTTCTCGAAATCGCATATTTTTTAGCATTTTTACCACCCCGTAAATTGACGAGTCGTTCCACGTATTTTTCTAATAATTGAATGCAGTAGCAATAGCTATGAAAAATTTTGTTTTAGCAACTGACAGTTTTGTCAGTTGTTGGAATTATTATTTTGACAGTAGTAATAAACATTTTTATCAAGTAAAATTCTGTCAAAACGCTTACGTTTACAAATAGCGAGTACACAGATATTGTAATTACTTACCTATGGTTTATTTATTTATTCGTATCTTTACTACATTTTAATTTGTGGTTGATATAAAGACAGTACCTATTATAAAGTTGTCAACGCATTTAGACGGAGCGTTTCCAAATCATACTGTTCCTAATATTCGCACATTTATTAATCTTGTACATCTTTATCACAATACGAAGTGTCACATATGTCAATTTTAAATAAAGCAACAGTTGTATCCACATCATGTGCAAAAAGATCAATGTTTTCAGCCTTCAATTTTGGAAGTGGCTCATACTGTTCATTAATGAGACTGAATTTACTTGGGAAGGTGTATTTATTATGCACAATACACATTTCAACAGACGAAAATGCTGTAACAATTTTCATTAAAAAATGTTTGAGCGGGGACAATAAATGGACGACTAATTATTGGTAATCATGTACCTCGTTTAAATGGACAAAAGTTTGTACTTACATTTTTTGAATAACGTATTTAAACTATTATGATTTGTCGACGATAAATAATCATCTCATAACCTAATAACTATGCTTTTGCTCTTCCTCCCCTCGTTCCTCCTTGTCTTCCACTATTCACAGGTGATTAAAGCTTGGTTTAATACACAACTTTATAATTTTGGAATCCAAAATTTAAATTTCTTTATTTTAAAAATTGTACTTTACTAATTAATTAATAATAAATGCTATTTCCGTTGATTCGTTTATTAATTACTGTGACTGCAAGTGTAACCGATAACCGACAATTTTTGAGCTGTTTGTAACCCACTTGAATACGGCAAGCAGCCATTTGTTCTCCATGGGCGCGCGCCGAAATATGCAGCAAATCTTTAAAGAATTTTAATTCAAAATCTAAAAGACTCAGAAAAAAATGTTATTAAGAAATATTGTTGCTCTCGTCGAGTTACATTACTGGTTAAATTTAATGCACTTATTTCATTTACACCCTGTATATAGGCTTTTTTTATTTACTTAACACTAAAGTATTTTTGAAAATTTGCAAGCGAAAATGACACACTTTTCATACATACAGCCACAGCCTAAAAAACTAATACTCATTTTATCGCGAAATGCATGCAACCACCCGAACATATCTATTTACATTACATTATATACCCGAATTTCGTCAAATTGAGTTCTGTGCGTTAGGTTACCGTTACACTAAAGTATTTTTTGAGAATTTACAAGCGAAGAAGTTATAATATTCACAAATACAGCGTTCAGAATAGACTCCGAAAGTGATGACGTCAAAATCGAGCGGGAAATACAAAAGTTGAAAGTAGATTAGGCTGTATTTTGAAAGAGTTGCGAACGTACCGTAATAGCGTCAAATTTAAAGTATATTCTATCTTTATCTCGTCAGTAGAGAGCAAACTTGCATATGGTTTGAATATGACCCCAAGGCCGCCACAAAACATATGGCATAGAAGTTATTCATTTGTCAATTTAATTTAGAGAATACTATTAAATTATAAATTATTTTTATTAGGAAAACAGTAATAATAATAATATTAATAATAAAATAAAACAATTTTTTATTTTGAGACCTGAAATTTGAGGCCTCTTCGATTTAAAAGGCCCCAAGCGCCCGCTTCCTGCGCCTTTACGGAAATCCGCCACTGATAAAGACCAAATAAATATTCTGCATATTTAATAAGCAATAGTGACCTTACTGTCAATTTGCTGCAATTATTTTAGAATTATTATCTTATAGATAAACACATATTTATTATTTTACGTCGCTATTAGTTCTATAATTTCACGTTATTTTGTACTTAGTCGGTAAATATAATTATTTTTTATCATATTTAACAAAAACCTATATAAGAACGTAAAAAGAAATTTGATAAGCTAGAGTGCAATTTCTAGCAAAATGAAATACATAATAATTTTTTTAATAAGTTTTAGATGGGTGCTATTCATTCATACTCAAAATCGTAAGTTTATGAATTAATTAAAAATAAATAGTTTAAAATAATTCAGATTAGACGATACATTCTCGAATAAATTTTTTACAGCTTTTTACATTATAATTTTTAAAATAATGCACAATACATCAAAAGAAAAAAAATTAATCAATGTATATATTGATAGATGGCGAACTTTATGACGATACAAAAGCATTGGGTTACCAATCTCTCTTTAGATAGTTGGCTCTGGTATGGCTATAATACAAATTCCACGACTGGAAAAAATTAAAACGTATTGTTTTTTACCTTCCGTCATATCTTTAGGTAAGGAAGGTATTGGTTTTGGTTGAAAAAATTCGATGCTGAGTTTTTAATGAATAAGCGCGTTTTAGAGTCCCAAGAATACGATTTTACTATTTTTGCGATGATGTCTGTATGTCTGGGTGTATGTGTGTATGTGTGTATGTGTATATGTGTGTATCTGTGTATGTGTGTATGTGTGTATGTGTGTGTGTGTGTGTGTGTGTGTGTGTGTGTGTGCGTCTGTGTGTGCGTGTGTGCGTGTGTGCGTGTGTGTGTGTATGTGTGTGACGAGTTTTTCTCCGACGATAACTCCAACACTACAATTCTAAAAATTATAATTCTTTCGTATTTTGGTTATAATTGGTCGACAGGAAGTACCCTCATTTGAAGATTTTAACAGTTTTTCTTGAAAAAACGCTGTAAAATATCATTTTTTCACATTTAATGTTATTATAAGTATTAAAGAATATTTTATTCTCTATACGATTTTATTACATATTATACTTCATATTCAATAGATATTGAGTTAAAAAGGCTATAAAGAAATTAAATTCCGTAAAGCAGCCAGCTATGCAATAACACTGGAAACAGCTAATAATTTAAAAAATTCTGATAGACAGATGTCAATGTCAAGTCCAATTGACATAGTATGTGTGTAATTTTACTGCAAATATAGAATCAACTCTAAGAAACTTTCTCTATGGAATTTGTACAAAATACATAGAACTGAGGGAAGGTAATGTACTGGCAATATAAAATCTTTCGCAAGAAACTGTCTGTATGGAAATTGTATAAAATACATAGAATTAACGGAACAGCGCCACCAAGTCTATTCTTATCTGAAATACAGTATATGTATGAAGAAAAAATAACAAATATTTATTTTTTCCATTCGTGGTACTCTTATTATGGCCATATTTTAATTAAATGATTATAAAACTTTATATACATTTTTCTCAAAAAAAAAAATTGTTATTTAAGAGTATGCAAATATTATTGAAATCAGAATAAAAGTCCCTATCTAACAAGTAAATAAAAAATATATGGTCCCTTCTTGGTAGCTTATAGATGACTACTTTAAATACTATATTTTTTATAGCACCATGTAAAAAACGGGAGGTATATTCGGAATGTGATGGCTACTACTGCGGCAACTATAATCTTTGCTGTGTACCAAGATGTGCCGAATTAATCGACAAATATCTGCCGAAAGGCCCAGAGTGCATTCCTCAAAATTGCACGCCTGGATGTGTATGTGCGAAAGAATTCGTCGTTGACATAAATTCTACAGCATGCATTCGGAAACAATACTGCCGAACCCTGGGTAAGATGTGATTGTTTTACTCGTGCCACGAGGCGAGAAACGGCGAGAATCAAAGATTTCTCCTCAAGTCGTTTCGTCATAATCCTTCTCGTCTTTTCTCGACCTTGACTCGTCTTGATTTTTCGAATTTTTAATTAGCAGTTACGGTTAGGGTGGTCTGATAATTTCATTTATTTCACAGCCACAGCATTTTGTTTACCATATAAATTTAATAGTATGTTCCGTAACGCAACATGTTCGATCAGGTTTACGGTTTTATCTTCCGTAAGTCCTGAAATTATTTACCGGTTTCTATATGCAGGGCCGTAACTAGGGTGGGGCGTGCGGGGCTCTTACCCCAGGCGCAGCTGTTTATAGAGCGCAGAAATAAGTTCTTTATTTGATAATTCTCAGAAAAATTCTTAAATATAAGCCAAGCACACTCTTGGACTTCTTATTGCACACTTTGCGAATGAATACTGTATTTCTGTGCACTGTGACTTTTAAAGTTCGCGCGCAAGGCACCCCCAGCGCGTGGCAGTCCAGTCAGCGAATGTATCAGCAAAAGAACACAGAGATTGAATAGCAGGACTAAAGATCGGGCTTGCTTTTGTTTTTGTGCGAGTCGAGATTTTTCTATCGCTTAGATGAAAAAATCTAATGTGGACACCACACGACTTCCTTGTACGCAAGGCCAATATGAAGATGAAGTATAGACGCAATTATAAAATTGCACGTGTTTGACGTAATCGGACGTAATTTGACATTAACATTTATTTTTTGTTATTTTTTGTCCTAATCCAAGCTTCATTACAAAAACCAAAAAGTATATAAGTTTTAAATTTACATATTTCGCTTATACAAAGGGCTAATTTAATAATACTTGATGTGCTAGACGTAGAATTGAATTCTCTAAAACTCTTATTTGAAGTATTTACTTCTAAAATCAAAATGAAACCATTTTATTCAAGAAAAACTGTTAACAACTTCAGGTAATATATCACTTCCGGTTAGCCTGTTTTACCCAAAATCTGCTATGGTATTCCAATTGATATAAAAGTCTTATATACCAAATTTGAAAAGTTTTGGATTATATATTAATATAGTTTTTCATTAAAATCTATTATAGGCTTCAAATAAAGTACCATTTCTGGAAATTATGTAATGACCAAAAAGGGAGATGCACAACTAGATGTTGTAGCAGTGCTAAATACAAAATTTCAACTTTCTGCGGCTTACCGTTTTTGAGTTATGCGAGATACATACGCACGTACGTACGTACGTACGTACAGACGTCACGACGAAATTAGTCAAAATGGATTCAGGGATGGTCAAAATGGATATTTCCGTTGAAATCTCAAAACCGAAATTTTTCGCGATTACAATACTTCCTTTACTTCGTACAAGAAAGTAAAAATTACAAGTTTGGATTGTATTATGATGATTTATTTTACATTGTAGAACCCATACCTCAGTTTTTTCATACTTCTTAGACAAGTGCCTTTAAAAATCGATCCGCCAATCACATTTGTCCATTTCACAGGCAAATCTGGGATAGACAGTCGGCGATCTTCTATAATAAGTGCCCGTAGAGCACGTTCATCCCTTTTCGCAATCATCGAAAAACGTCCAATTTTAACGTTTGTCTCAATATTTTCGGTATTTTTAAATTAAGTTTCTCATCGTTCCTGACGATTCATAAGTTTTTTACAGTATTTTGTCCAGAAAGCCCAGTTTATGCGCAATAATAATAGAATTTTGTATATTAAGGGATAAAAACTTTCCGTGAACCTACTTTTTTAACAATCGTACTGCATTGACATGTTAACAATAAGTTTTAATTGGTTTCTTAATGCAAAATCAATAATATAAACGCATCTTTGTGTTGATCAAGATATAAACATTTAATTCTAATGCTGCGTTCCAGTTACGGTCCAATTGATATGCGTCAGACATAATGTTGTCTTTATTTTGTTTTTATAATTATTGTAATTGAAATATACATTAAATATTGATAATTAATACTAAAACTATATAGTTCATTCGCCGAGACGAGAGAATATGGAACTAAGACAAGAGAATATGGAACTAATTCTTGAACAGACACAAATCGTTATGCTGGTCAAAAGAGGATAATTTTGGAGTCGAAATTACCTTTTTATGTAGTTACATTTTTTAAATAATAATTTGCTAAAAATAAAGGGAAAGGGGCGCAATTTTATATTCCGCCCCAGGCGCAAGAATAGCTAGTTACGGCCCTGTTTATATGGAAGGCGATTCCTGAAAAAAGGTTGGTAAAGGTCGGACCATAATACAGAGAGAGAAGCAAGAATCAACCGACGTATACGGTATATCATATTGAACTAAATTAACAACCATCTAATGAATATTCTGTAAAAATATTCACACTGTCAAAAAGTATTTATATATTAGTTAATTTTTAAACATAGTCAATGGTCAACTTGTGTCATCAATTTCTGTACAAGTAAGTACATATAAACTTAGCTGAAATCATTTCTAATTATTATCATCCATTCTCGATGAGACAATCTGTTATTATTAACAAATTAACTAATATTAATAACGTGTAGAAGATGTGAAATAAAATGAGATAAATGTGGGACCAACCTCGCCTACTATCAGTCCAATTTGGCTAACAGAGGCATCGCAGATCTCATCATCTCAGGAAATCAGCTACCACTGCTATACCAGCAACGTTTCCTGGAACAAAATTTCAGTTATTTCACTATTTAGTCCACTGAAGACCAACACACATTAAAAATTCATGTCACGAAAGTTATTTTGACACTAAAAGAAACAAATATACACTATTTTAACTCCCCCAATAAAAGTTTTTCACGAGAATTGCATTTACTACCAGCAGAACACATTTTCATTTGTAGGTTACAAATAAACTGGTAAGACAGTAAAGCCTTATTCACAATACGAAATTAGTAGTTAGTGTTAGTAGTTATGGTTAGTATTTATATTTAGTCGTTAAAGATTGGTAAACAGCATTCACAGTATATGAAATTAACAACTACGAATAACAATTTTTGTTGGCAAAATAGTACATTTGATTAAGCTTTTACTGCCTGCAACCTAGAAAACTGATATTTTTATAAGACACACATTTTAAAAATATTTATTTATAACAGAATAATAAAGTCAGTACCTTTCAAATTCTATTCCAATTTAACAAAAATGTAATTTATTTCCTTTTAAAACAACTGTCAAACTCAACAAATGTCACATATTTTTTTCTCTGTTCTGTGATTGGTTACTCTGTTAATCACTAACCATAAGTTTGGAGCTTACAAACTCTTGCGCTAACTGAACTTAGCGCAGACCTGGGGCTTGATTCTCGAAATTTATCGTATGCGCTTTCGTACTTTTGACGCATACGAACTTCCCTATGGTATTCTTGAGTACGAAAAGAGTGGGGAGGCATGAAAATTTCGTATGCGCTAACATAGAGTGGGTCGAAACCATTCGAAGGAGATATCGCATGTATTATATCAGGAGTTATATGTGCTAATATAAATTATTATTGAAAAGGTTGTTGATAGTCGACTGATGGGATATGAAGGTTGAAAAAAATATTCGGAACTGCAGTCAATTATTTCTTTATTTTCAACTACGCCGACGTTTCGATAGTACAACTATCTTCTTCAACTAGCCCTGAAGAACATAGTTGTACTATCGAAACGTCGGCGTAGTTGAAAATAAAGAAATAATTGACTGCAGTTCCGAATATTTTTTTCAACCTTCATAAATTATTATTATTATTATAAAATTGAAGTTAGAAAAGGTGTGCAGGAGGTATTTTAAATTGTTTTATATTTATGACTTTAATACATTCATTATTATGCTTTATAGGTTATGGCTAAAGTAAAAGTGTTGAATTAACTAAACCTTATATTAGAAACAGCGAATGGTTCTTGAATTTACGTAAATTAAATTATAATATGAAACTTATTTATCGCTACAGCTTTTAATTTTTAAATATTGGGGATTGAATTTAATAATATTGGTTATTTTTTCCCACAATTTTTGGCTGTTTATAATAATTCAAATTGCTGCTAAATTTTCTTCATTTAGCTTTGGATTTAAAAAAATCATTTAACTTAATCCTCTGCTCACTATTTATAGCATTTCTTTCTTATTTATATAATAAATATTGTATTAAACTAAAATGAGTGCGAGCTATGAAGCCCAAACACCTAACCTAAATAATATTGTGACAGTCGAACATATTATAATAACATCACATGATACTAGTGAAAGCATGTTATTGGTTGGTAGAAAGTTCGTTCGTTTGTGCTCATCCATTTGCATGCGCACAACTTCACCAATATCGCACACTAGTCGAGAATACCTTTTTTGTAAATGGTTTGGGCGCACACGATACAGGACCGAACGATGTTGTTCGCATGCGTTGAGTTTCGCACGGTTTCAAGAATCAAGCCCCTCTGGGCTGCGCTAATTTAGATATTGTGAACGCTAAACTACAACTACGTATGCCAAGCTTTCTGCGCTAATCGTAACTACTAATACTAACCATTAATTTCGTGTTGTGAATGAGGCTTAATATTGAACAACAAACACCAGTTTTTATTTTAGCTAACTTGTCTGTTAGTAACAAATTATTGTTAAAAAATTAAAAATCGTGTCAACCAGTGGCCGTAGAAATATAAACTTTAAAATCCAAGCCTTTTATTTTGCGAATTTTAAAATAAATGTCTGACTTATTATTAATATATTATTAAGTAGTATACAAGTGTCGCAGGACGAGTTTTCGCTATCGTTATTTTAAAAAACTATTCAATATTATTTTACGAAATTTGGTATCTAGGAATTTTTCGACAAGGCCGTTTCAACAAAAATATTTTTGAAGCAGTAGCATTTCCGGTTTAACCGGAAGTGGGCCGTAATATTTTTATTTTAAATGGAATGCTATATTTCAGAATTCAGCAGAAAATTTTACATATGAAACCATAAAAATATTTTACTCATGGTCAATCACTTCCGGCGTAATTATTTTTTTTCATTTTTTCTCTATAAACGGCCACTTCTTTATCACTATATTTCGAGAATGGAATCGAATTTCTATAATCTGTAAAAACATTTTTATAAAGAAAGCTGTTGTTTACACTAGCATAAATTAATAATCGACAATTTTTGAAAAATGTAATTTCTACGTCAACGCAAACGGAACGCCTCATAAAAATCTATCGACTTTCAACATAGGACATGCAAACTACCCCTAGTTTTTAATGAAGAATTCATTTAAATAATAAAAAATCTGGTGTGGCCAACACAATACCTCCCGCCATGTACCGCACGAGTCACAAAAAGATTAAGCTAATTCTTATTTTTGGATTAGTGAATTTTACTCAAATTTTGGCAGTTTATTTCTTAAAATATATTCTAATCTAATCCAAGTAACTACCTTCTTTGATAATAAAATGAAGATTAAATTTTAAATACCGGCATAAAATAGAAGTCATTAATCCAAAAATGAGATTTAGCTTAAACTTTTTTGCGAATCGTTAATATTTATAATCTGAATACATACCTGCATATTTACATATGCTGGAAAGTGTATTGATTTCCTTTCCTATTGTTCTATTTACTTTCTTCTTTTTAAAACGTTACTATTATTAATTTGAAATGATTAGTTCTTTGACAGTGACATTTATCTGTCAGTTACATACATTTGAATAGCTGCGTAAGGAGTATTGTTTGTTTAAAGCGTAGGCTCCGAGATTTAAATCATAGATAATTTTACAAATTTATCCATATAATATGTAGAAAAAGTATAAATAGAAATCTATAGAAAATTTAATAATCTTTAATTTTTATAATAACATTAATGTCGAAAATATAACATTTAAAGGCATTTTTCGAAGAAAAACTATTTTGAGCTTCTAATAAAGTGCTATTTCCGGTTATTCGATTTACACCAAAATCTAATGAGCTCTTTCCATTACAGAAAAAGCTCGGAATACACGATTTCAAAATTTTCTGAATTATAGTATTTGAGTCAAACGGAGAATCCACACACACATACACACATATACACATACATACAGACATCATCGTAAAAATGTTAAAATTGGATTCTATGGACCTTAAAACGTGGTCATTTATCAAAATCTCGATGTGCGATTTTTAGTACGATCCCTATACCTCCCTTACCAAGGGTAGCGGGAGGTAAATAGTCAGTTCCAAACGTGATGGGCTGTTGCGCAGAAAGCAAAACTCCCTCTTTCTCTTTCTCATATTGCCTGCCCTTTCTCTAGCTGTCTCTCTTCTTGATTTGCACATAGCCCATGACACTTGGAACTACCTCTACCTATTTTATCTTTTTAGGGGACCCCAACCAAGAATTTAGCCAATGTGGTGCAGCTTGCCAACCGAAGTGTGATTGTCCAAATTGCTCTTGTACCCAGGATTGTGAACCTGGCTATGTCTGCAAGGATGGACTTGTAAGAAATGCTACTGGATGGTGTGTGCCAAAAAACAAGTGTAAAAAAGATTAATTATATAATTCTTATTGTGATCATTAAATAAAAGAATGTTTTGCGTTTTATTTTAAAATATTGAGGTTTGGGAGATAATTGTAGAATAAAGCTATACTGTTGTAAAGATGGACGATTTATTCATACAGAAAAGGATTGATTGACAAAACATCATAAAATATATTTGACATTTTTATTACATTATTAACAAAACATGTACAACTAAAACTACTTGATTATTTGTTTACTTTAATTATGAGGAGTGACACCTGTCATTCAACACCTCCCCTTAAACAAATAACTCCAAGAGATTGTCTATTTTTCTGAAATGGTCCAGCAGTCAAACATTTTGTGAAAATGTCTGCCAGTTGCTCTGCACTGCATATATGTTCTAGAGAGAAGATCCCGTCATAATATTTCTCTCTTACGTAGTGGTATCTCACTTCTATATGCTTCGTTTTTCTGTGAAACTCTGGATTCTTGATTAGACGAATCGTGCTCGCATTGTCGATATATAGTTTTGGAACACAAGAAAAATTAGTAATCTCACATAAAAGTCGATTTACCCAAACTATTTCTTTTGCGGCTTCACTCGCTGCTATATATTCGGCTTCTGTCGTACTCAAAGCTGTTGTGATCTGCTTGCGACTAAAAAATTATTCAGGGAATACAAAATTGTTATTATTGTTGAATGACAGGTGTCACTCCTCATAATTAAAGTAAACAAATAATCAAGTAGTTTTAGTTGTACATGTTTTGTTAATAAATAATAAAAACATCATAAAATATATTTGACATTTTTATTATTTATTAACAAAACATGTACAACTAAGGGCCGGTTTATCAATGCAAGGATAAAAGTGCCAGATAACAATCTAACAGTTTACGTTAACTGTCAGTTAACTTTACACGATTGTTTATCAATAAAAAGTTATCTGCCAGTTAACAAACTTATATTTAATTATATATTGGTAACACTGAAATTGTAAAACCTTTAATGATTGGCTTGGGACTCATGTGTTAAATGTCAAAATATTTTGACAGATCAAGAATACAGACCAGACAGATCTTTATAGGATAGATTTTACTGTTAATTATTTGAGAATAATGAGGTACTTTGGATATTATTGTATGAATTGTACATCAAAATACACAATTGTTATATTTTTTAACTGATAGGTAAATATATTAAAAATATTTATATAGATAAAATGACAATATATGTTCTAGGAACCAACTATCCAACTGGTTGATTATACCTTCATTGAATTCAACGCTTTCCTTATATGAAATTCTGGCAAACTATATCTCTCTGGTCTCTTTTTCTTGTATAATGTCCGTAATTAAAACTATAATACGTAATACAAGGGTAATAAAGCATTTTACATGAGGGATATAGAATCGATTTAAAAAATTCTGCCACTATACATTTTAGGTTATAAAAATTGTAATATTTGAATAGAATTAATACAAAATATCAGTATAATATAATTACCACATTTTAATTAATTAATTGTTTATTGTATTGATTAATTTTTGAGGGTTAAATTTTCTACTTATATTTTAACTGCCAGATAATAGATTCACCTGCCAATACGGATAAATTTTGGCCGATTTTATCTGACAGTTTACGTTAAATTTTGTTTGATAAACGCTTTCTATGTTTTATCTGGCAGTTAAAAAGTTATCTGCCAGTTAAATTATTTATCCTTGCATTGATAAACCGGCCCTAAAACTACTTGATTATTTGTTTACTTTAATTATGAGGAGTGACACCTGTCATTCAACAATAATAACAATTTTGTATTCCCTGAATAATTTTTCTCACTCCCGATATCAAAAGTAGGCTATTGGGACGTTGTTTGTAGGAATATTTGTTTATTTTAACTATTAACGTTACGGTATCAGGTTTCTATTAAGGTATGTGTCCACGATCCTAGAAATCGATTCGAGTTCAAGGATATAGTCCGCAATTCGATAACTCGGATCGTGCACGCTACCAACTCGGACGCAAAAATCGAATTAAAAACGAATGGAAAAATGCGTTCTGTCCCATTTTTTCGTACAAGTTACTAATTTCATTTACATGTTACCAATTTAAAATCTTGACGTTTGATAAGCTTAAAAATTATAAGGTTATAAAATATTACCTAATTCTACTCATTTTTGATGTTATTATAAAAATTACTTATAAATAAATTAATATATTAGTGGTAAAAATTTAATTTACTTATGCTGGATTTATACAGCGTATGCCGTAACGTAACGTATCGTGCCGTGGCGTATTGTAACGTATCGTAACGGGTGATTTTTCCAGGCTATTTTATACAGAACTTTTACGATACATTTTCGTAAAAAGTATACTAACGCTCTGCCGATACAAGTGTAGTGTACATCAGATTTATATTTATCAGGTTCATTAGTTTATTCGCAATGCACTATATTTCATATTATATTTTCATTTTAATTATTACAAAGGATTTAAAAGCTCTAAGAATTTATTTAACAAAGTGGCGATTATGTCCTAACCCCCAAAAGACAGAAATTTGTTGTTTTCATCTTGCTAATAATCTAAAAAATAATAAACTTAAAGTAAATTTTAATGGTTCCATATTAAACCACAATTTTTCTCCAAAATATCTAGGCGTAACCCTAGCTACTTCTCTCACATATAAATACCACATTGAAAAATTGAGATTAAAACTGAAAACACGTAATAATATTTTATTAAAACTTGCCGGCTCCAGTTGGGGAGCTAATGGGCATACATTACGAATTACAGGACTAGCTCTGGTATATTCTGCAGCAGAATATTGTTGTCCAGTCTGGAAGAACAGTGCTCATGTAAAGCAGGTAGATGCACAATTAAATACAACGTTACGGATAATAACTGGTACAATTAAATCAACTTCTATACCATGGCTACATGTTTTAGCACATATCGCACCATATGATATTAGAAGAAACTACTTTATTAAACGTTTTTGGGATAAATTTCAAAATTCACCTGATATGTTTTCGATTACAAAAGATTTAGAGAATTTACCATCTAACAGACTAAAATCTCGTAAACCATTTTGGAATGAAGAATTTCTTAATGCACCTTCTGCACTTCAGAACATTGGAAAATTGCTTGGCAGACAGCCGATATTCCAAATAAAAATTTAATTTCAGATCCCACAAAAGAAGTAACAGATTTAGATCAACCAAGAGCTATTTGGTGTAAGCTAAATCGTTTTCGAACATGCCATTGAAAATGTAATAATATGTTATATCACTGGAAAATACGCGATAGTCCAAATTGTGATTGTGGAGCATAAAGAGAAACAATTCAGCATATAGTTGAAGAATGTCCCTTATCTAAATTTCAGCAAGGTTTCGCCAAACTTCACTTATTAACGGAAGATGCACTAAATTGGATAGTAAAAATCAAAAATATTTAATTTGTATTGTTTTTTATTTTTTATTCTACATGTATTATTTTATCGAATGTATTTGTACTGTCTTTCTTTCATACGAAATATATATATATATATATATATATATATATATATATATATATATATATATATATATTTAATATATTAATCTAAACTTTGACACATGACACATGTCACTTATGTCAGTCAAAGTCACACAAGACAGACTATTCGTAATGTAGTATTTTTACCTTCCGTCACCTTTAGGTAAGGAAGGTATTGTCTTTGGTCAAAAAATTCGATGATGAGTTTTTAATCAATAAGCACGTTTTAGGGTCCCTAGAATACGAATTTACTATTTTTACGATGATGTCTGTATGTGTGTGTGTGCGTGTGTGTGTGTGGATGTGTGTGTGTGTGGATGTGTGTGTGTGTGTAACAAAATTTTCGTCTGCGATAACTTTAATACTACAGTTACAAAAATTATAATTTTTTCGTATACTTCTTCGTTATATCCATATGAAGAGCTGATTAGATTTTGGTTACAATTGGTCAACCGGAAGTACCATCATTTGAAGATTTTAACAGTTTTTCTTGAAAAAACTATGTTAAATATAATTTTTTTACATTTGATGTTATTATAAATATTAAAGAATATTTTATTCTCTATACGATTTGATTGCATTTTATACTTAATATTAAATGGATATAGAGTTAAAAAATTATAAAGAAATTAAATTTCGTAAAGTAGCTATAGCTATGGAAACAGTTACTATATTAAGAAAATTCTGATTGAAAGATGTCAGTGTCAAGTGAAATTGACATAGTGTCTTATAATTTTACTGGAAATATAGGATCTTTTGCTTTCTGTATGGAATTTGTATAAAATACATACAACTGCTTTAAGGTAATGTACAAGAAATAATAATAATAATAAATGTTTTATTTCTGCAGATACATTACACTGTATATAGAAAACGTCATAAAATAATAATTTTCTGTATGAAATTTGCATAAAATACATGCAACTGCCGGAAGGTAATGTACAAGAAATAAAATATTTAATTTAGTAAGGAACTTTCCGTATGAAATTTGTACAAAATACATAGAACTGACGGAAGGTAATGTGCTGGCCACATCAGATTTTTTATATTTATATCCATTTAATTTATTAATTCCAACTTTGACATAATTAGCCACACAAAAACAGAACAGAACAGAACAGAACAGTAATAATTTTCGTAATATAGCAACGTACCGTAACGTGACGTAACGTAGAAATATAAATGTTGGCGATCTTTGGGTTTTCGTCACGTTACGGCTTACGTCTGTATAAATTATCACATATGTATGTATTGATTTATTTTTTACGTTATGTTACGGCACGGTACGTTACGTTACGGCTTACGCTATATAAATCCAGTATTACTGCCGGGATAATTTCTCGGTTATGTTTTATTAGTTTTTAGTATTGGTAGAAATGGCTGAAAGTAACTTCATAAATTCGATCAACCTGACATCTGTACTCATACAAGTTCAATGTTTATGTGATCGAGAACTCGCAACGATTTCTAGCATCGTGAACACAGGCCTTTAGGCTCGGGCCACACTATGCGTTTTGGCGTTTTAAATGAATGCGTCCACACTTATGCGGTTGCGGTCCGGTTGCCGGATACTACCGCAGCATGTTGCGGTTTGACAACTACAACACATTGGAGATAATGCCAGCGTTCACAAGGGTCTAGTTTTATTTTTAATAGACAACGTATACTATTTGGGCTCTGTACTGATCAGACATTAGTCAGACAGTGTTCAAATCGGGTTGTCATTGCTGCTGTCCTATTTAGCGGGATATATGTGGACGCTGGACGATCCATCTCGTTTAACCGGATGCGGTTTTACCGCTCCCGCTAAAACGCATAGTGTGGCCCGGGCCTTAGAGAGTTATTGCAACTTCTAATATGAAATAACGTAAACGTTAACGTTATGTAGAAAACACCTTATTTTAAAATAATGTACTTTCGCAGAGAGCACATCCTTAAAAATTACTTTAATCAAGCGCGGTTTAGATTGATCCTGTGATTTCCTTTTACCAATCCTAAATACCTTCGCTATCGGTAAATTAACTGAGGGCATGATTTTCGTGACTATATTATTCTTGAGTGGCATACAGTCCCTGCCCGACATGTCATCATCAACAACTCCAGAAATGATAATATTGGTTTCAGGACGTTTGCGGATGCTAATTTCAGCGATTACTGAATTTATAATATTATCCTCATTGTTTAAATGCGGTTGTTGGTTATCAATACTAGAAAGTTTTTCTTTAAATAAGTATAATAACGTCCAGATTTTTGAAACCGAGGCAAATTATAAAAAACGCAATTTCTTGCAAATGGTCCATATTTGCAAAAACAAAACTGCAATCAACCACAGAACTGATACTGGAGGCCTCAGCAGAAATTTCCAATTCCTCCTACAGATGGATGTTCCACCGTAGTTTCAGTTATGATTTTTGTTGATTTCTTGCGCACATTGTTGTGGTGTGAGTTTTAACTTGTTATTTAATTGTAAGTTCTTGATTTGCTTCAGATGATTAGTTACCAGCATTGTTTTATGATCTTATTTCTTCTACACATGTATCATATTAATTTTATATTGTTGACTGTACTTCCATGTAAGTTATTGAATTTATTCATTTTCTTAATGTTCATTATATTGTGTTTATGTAGGCACTATGAGAACTTGTTTCATTTTTAACTTTTTCTTTTCATCCACCTTCCGACTACCTGTTATCATTATATGTTTTTCTTTAATTCCTTGTAATTCGTCTTGTAAACCAACGATAAGAGATTTTAGCGATTTAATTGTAGTGTAACACGAGGGGGGTCTTTGAAGCTGACTGATAATTACTAAGGATGATGATTTCCAACGATGATACACTTACTGACTGGTAGACGCTTTGATGGCTGGTGTCCACGGCTTGTGAGAAAGAAGAACACACAGACGCTTTACACTTTAACTGATGAACACTACGGACATGAACAAATACTTGTGATTTAAAAACTAATACTTTTATTTACAATTAAACTAAATGATTACATTATTATTAATTAACACTAAGCCTAACATAACTAACAAAACTGTTACATTCTGTAACACAGCGGGCGAGCGTCGCCCCAAACTAAAACTCTTACATGTTAACTCTTACGAGTCTCTAAAACCGACTATTACATGTTACTCTCTCGAGTATCTAAATTCAACTCTCCCATGTTTATCCCATGGCTAGACTAATACCGACTGACTTAAAACAAAAACGCTATCTCCAGGATAGGATTATCTTAGGGGTATGGGGTGCATAGGCGAGGTAATTCTAAAGTCACGCTCGTATATATAATAATTTCCAGACTTAAGATCAACAAATAAATGTCGTGACTATCATAATATGATAAGAATTTCTAAACTGAATTTTGACTTAAATAGATAAACAGAGTTAAAATATGAATATTGAAACTATAATTTAGAAGAGTTTATAAAAAGTTATTTATCTGTTATTGTGCTTACCTTCGACTTGTCACAGTAGAAATACTTTTTACCTTCCGTCACCTTTAGGTAAGGTCATTGGTGAAGTTTGTGACGTCAAACTAAATCATAAACCTAAAGTTTGGACCTTGCAATGTTTAGCTTTATGATTTAGATTTAGAGACCCTAAATTTTGAAGTGTGAATGGAGTCATTACATAATATGCGTCCAAAGTCTTTAAATCTAAAGTATAAACCATAAATCTAAACCTAATTTTCATTTGTGAATGCACCTTTACGCAACGTAAACACCAAGCACCGTTTTCAATGAGAAAATTGTAACAACCTTATAAAAATTACCAAAAACTTTGGGTTAGCTAACATGGAGTTCCGTTTGTGTGGAAAAACGTTTACGACGGTAACCGGACATTAACTTCATGTTACTTTTAACTCCATGTTTCATAACCGCAGTTAATTTATGCTTGGTAAAACCGGGCATTAAAGTGTTAAGCATTAATACTGTATTTCTTTATTAACGCATACAAATTTTAATACGAATACCAAGAAATTATCTGTTAGTATTTTTTTAAAATTATTATATTTGATAACAAATATGTGTGTGCTTACGTGTTTTTAGTTCCAGGTTTATAATCTTATGTTATTTATTATTAAAACCAGTTCATTTATTTTAGTCGACAAATATAATTACTTTTATCGTTCTCGCAAATATATAAGGAAGAAAAACCGAGAAACTTATTTATTTGTTAGTACCATTAGTTTTTAATGTTTAGCAAAATGAAATACTTTATTATCTCTTCAATAAGTTTAATATTAGTGTTATTGTTCATTCATGCTGAAAGTATCCGTAAGTACAGAAATTACGGTACAATTCTAATAAATGTGTAAGTCTTACAAAAACGCATTTATTTTTGTTGTAAAATTAAACATAACAGTAGCAGCTTTCGCTGCGATTTTTTTCATTATTTACAGATTTACAGTTGTGTAAGACTTACAGATTTGTTTAGAATTGCAGCATAAACATATAAAAAATCTGGTGTGGCCAACATAATACCTCCCGCCATTTACAGCCTGAGTCACAAAAAAGATTATAGGCGTTTTTACCTCTCGCTAAGAGAGGTATTGTATTCATTCTAAAAATCGCATATCCAGATTTTAGTGAATAAGCACATTTTAAGGTCCCTAGAATCCGATTATAACATTTTTACGATAATGTCCGTATATGTGTGTGTGGCTGTATGTGTGTGTGTGGATGTTGGATTCACGATTTCTCAAATACGAGTACTATAAGACATAAGACATTTTTAACTACGGATTCCTCAATCTAACAATAGTGGGAAGAGTTGATTAAGGTTTGGTAACAATTGGACAACCGGAAGTAGTAGTTACAAGAAAAAAATCATCTAAATATTATTTATAGAAAATTTATGTAAATACTTATATTAAAGAACGTTCAATTCTTTATTCGATAAATATAAATTCATTATTATATCTTCTGTAGATTTAGAGATAAAGAAATGCATATAATATAATTTGATGTAAAAAATCTCAGATCAAACTACTTCAAGTCAAGAAATTCAAATGTTTGTAATTCACACATAAATGTCACTGTCAAAAATATTTGTATGCCACTGTCAAAAATATTTGTACATTATTATGAAGATTATGAAAATAAAAAAAAAAGTCAACAACGTAAAAGAATATACGTAAAAAAGAATATAAGAGGAATTTGCGAAAAAATGACGAATATAAAGAAAAAGAAAAGGAAAGTAGAAAAAGAAAATTTCAGGATATTGAATATAAAGAAAATGTATGTATTGTACATAATTTATATTAAAATTATTTTGTAGTGAGGCATGAATGTATGTATTTGTATTTAAAAATATTTTTCGTTTTCTGCGTACAACCAGGTAAAATATCTGGTGAGAGGTTATATGCTGGCCATCAGATTTTTTATTCATGTAACCGGGTTACATATGGTTAACCGCACGTAGCCGGTTTGCATAAAAAATGCCAGGTTACTACAGACGTTTCTGTCAAATTAATTATTTGACATTTGTCAAATATTTATCTTGTTTATAGTACGATACATTTAATTTAGAGCGTATTGGTCTAATACAAAATGAGTTCACAAAAAATGTCACAGATTCCATTTTTACTTTTAATAAAAGTTGCCTAACTGTCAAAATCTTGAAATGAGTTTACTTCCGGTTGAGCAATTATAACCAAAATATGAATGTAACGAATAAGAATACGAAAGATTTATTGTTATTAAAGTTATCGCAGGCGAAATTTTTGTTACATGCAGACAAACACACTCATACATACACGCACATACGCACACACACACACACACACACACACACACACACACACACACACACACACATACACAGCACACAACACACACACACGCACTCACACACATACACACACACACACACACACACACACACACATACATACATACATACATACATACATACATACATACATACATACATACATACATACATACATACACACACATACACACACTCACACACACACACACACACACACACACACACACACACACACACACACACACACACACACACACACACACATGCATATACACATATACAGACATCATCGTAACAATAGGAAAACCGTATTCTAGGGCCCATAAAACATGCTTATTGATTAAAAACTCATCACCGAATTCTTTGACCAAAAGGTGACTGAAGGTAAAAACAGCATAACATATATCAGTTAGTGCAAGTTTTGATTGTCTCTGGCAGCCTGTCATTCAAATATCTTTCACTTTCATACAAACGCACAGAGTATCTATGTATCAACCAAGCGTGGGAATATTCATCTTTACCATTATTATAGTATTATTTGCTTAACTTTTGACAGCGTAAGTTTGGTTGTGCATCATGGCATTTCAAGAAAAGCAAAAAGCATTAAACTATGAAAAACGTTTGGAAATAAAGACAAAAGGTCATCCGAAGCCAGATCTGAAATTAAAACAGACTAGGAAAGATGGACGTAGGGAAGTGCAAATATTTTCCAAATTTGACCTACTAAATCTTCTTATAGTTTCAAGATCTCAGTGGTGGCCTTCGAAATTCGAATATCCTGTATAGTTCCAATTTATTATCAAAATATTTTTATAACATTAAACATTAAATAAAAAAATTGGAAATACTTTTATAAGTGTACATATATGCATAAATATTTAGCAGATATGATAATATTTTATTTAATTGGCATAGTGACCTTACTGTTAATTCATTGTAATTATTTTGGAATACCTTACATAGATAAAACGCTTATTTTCTATTTGTCGTGGCTAATTTTTAACAAAAACCTATATAAGAACGTAAAACAATGAAATTTGTTAAGCTAGTGTGCAACTTGTAGGAAAATGAAATACATACTATTTTTTTTAATAAGTTTTAGATGGATGCTATTCATTCGTGCTCAAAATCGTAAGTTTATGAAATTAATTAAATGTAAATAGCTTAAAAAATTAGATTGGACCATACAGTCTTGATATTTATGTTTTTTTTTACATTTAAAAGTTTAAAATAAAACATCAAAAGATAAAATAAATTAATCAATGACTACGTTTTTCTCGACTATCATTCAGAAAATTTTGAAACCTTGTATTTCTAGCTTATTCTAATATGGAAAGAAGCCATTAGATTTTGGTGTACATCAGATAACCGGAAATGGCACTTTACTTGAAGCTCAAAATAGTTTTTCTTCGAAGAATACTTTTAAATGTTATTTTCACGCAATTTATATTATTATGAAAATTAATGATTATTAAATTTTCTACCGGTTTACATTAATACTTTTTCTATATATTTTATGGATATATTATAAAATAATGTATAATTTAAATCCCGGAGCCTACGCTTCAAACAAAACTCCTTGGTTACACAGTTCAGATCTCAAATGTATGTAACTGTTTGAAACTGTCACTGTCAAAATACTAATCATTTCATATTAATAGTGGTAACGATAAAAAAGAAAATAGTAAAATAAAACAATAGTTATATGAAAAGGAACTTAATATAGTTTCCAGCATGAGTAAATATGTATGTACACTGGCTTGCAAAAAAATCGCGTACACCTATTTTTTGCTGTATTGAATCGGTCTTGAAATTTAACTTGTCAATGTCATTAAATAGTGTCAATTAAGATGTCAAAGTTAACAGAAAACGAGAAATACATACTTGGTTGTTCTTTAATTTTTCTGGAATACAAGTATATACAGGGTGGTGGCGGTTAGGGGTGAACATAGGGATTTAACATGAGATTTTAGTTTTTTGCAATTTCCTGCTCTCCTGTTAATTTTACGGGAAAAACTGTAAAGTACAAAATTGTTCAGAATTAAAAATTGTATTTACATTTATTATTATGTTTTCGGTTTCTTCACAATTTTAGAAAGAAATTTCAAAATTTCTGTTATTTTGTAGCAATAGCCATGGAATTAATTTTTTTCTGGTTGTCAAATTTTTTTTATAAACGTCAACCATGCGTTAATCTAATTTAAAAATTAAATAAAAACAAACAACTTTTAATTTTAAAACGTATTTTTTATTAGGTATACCATTTAACAATAAACTAATTCCAAATGTATCAACAGTTTCATAAATAGTTAAAAAATTTGAGATCACAACTAATGTAAGGTGAAAGAAATTATCTTCTACTATACGTAGAATTTTTATTTATCATAGCCAATACCATTTCTTCATTCACTTCATTATGATGTTTAGAAATTGTTGCTATACTAGGAATTGGTGTATTTTCGTACTTTATGGAAAACAAATCACGTATTCTTCTAAAACTTCCACCATAATAATTTTTATAATGAAAACTCGTTCCTCATTCGAATAAATATTCATTATTAAATTACTTTTTTATTAGAGAAAATTTCGAAAATTTGACAGAAATTGAATGACATGTAATGTTTAAACATTTGAGTTATAAGTCATGGCTATTGCTACAAATTAACAGAAATTTTGAAATTTCTTTTTAAAATTGTGCAGAAACCAAAGACATAATAATAAATGTAAATACGTTTTTGTATGCAATTTTTAATTCTGAACAATTTTGTACTCTACAGTTTTTGCCGTAAAATGAACAGGAGAGCAGGAAATTGCAAAAAACTAAAATCCCATGTTAAATCCCTATGTTCACCCCTAACCGCCACCACCCTGTATGTACGTTTATGTAGTTTAATAGTAACTCATTCAAACAAGAAGAAGAACTTTATGGGTCGATTCTGTTCACATCTGTAAATCTTACAGATCTGTAAATTTGTAAATAATGAACAAAATCGCAACGAAACCTGCACTCTTATGTATAATTTTATATTAATCAACAAAAATAGATGCGTTTTTGTCAGGGTTTTACAGATTTACAGATCTGTAAGACTTACAGATATGAACAGAATCGGCCCATAACTCTACAATAGATAAAATTGTAACATGATAGAGACAACAATGATAACTCCATTGAGTTGTTTGAAAAATTGTATTTAAATAGCTAAAAAAAAAGGTAAAAACTCGGTTACTTGATTTTTAAGGTGTACGCGATTTTATGGCAAGCCAGTGTATTTAAAGTAATAAAAATTAAAAAGCGGGAGGTATTGTGTACACTTTGATAGTCTATGATAAAAATTTTAAGGTGTAGTTTTAATATAATTTAATATCTTACTATGGTAGAGGGCCCCATTAAAACATTCGCTTGCGGTTTTTTCACAAATTATGCCATCTTCAACAAAAGCCATCATTACACACTTGTTGAATAAAATGATATTATATAATTTATAATTTTATTTGTGTTTTACAGAAGTGTGCTTGGAACGGGAAGTTCATTCGCAATGTGACGCCTATTATTGTAACAACAACGATCTTTGTTGTCAACCGAGATGTCCCGAAAGTATCGACAAATTTTTGAACCCAGGTCCAGTATGCAGTAAGCAAGAGTGCACACCTGGATGCCTGTGTGCTGAAGGCTATGTCAAGGATAGAAACTCTAGGCAATGTATTCGGAAACAATATTGCCCTGCACTTGGTAAATCATGAATAATATTATACAATATAGTACACATAAAGATATACAAATATTTTCTTTTATATGTGGAGGTACTAACATGATAAAAAATGAGTTGAATAAAAAACGAATATACGAGGGTAGCACCGAAAGTTTCTGCAAACTATATTTTTTCGTTTTTCGAAATACTCTCCATTTAACTCAACACATTTATGATTCGATAAAATCAATCGTTAAAGCAAGAAATCCATTATTCTTGAGACACTTGAGAGACCATGTTTTCGAACTACCGCTTCATTTGCACTTGTATATCGGAAACCACACATTATTTCCTTTAATTTAGGAAATAGAAAGAAATCATAAGGTTCAATGTCAGGACTGTATGGTGGGCATAGATCTTATAGTGTTATACACACTAGATGTAAGCACTGGGGAACGCTTAGGATTGAGAGAGATAGAGATAATAAGACCAGAACTACTGCGCATCGCCGCTGCGCAGGTCTAGCTGGAATTACCGACGTTTGAATGATTTCCAATTTGAATCACCTTTGAATTAATAGATATCGTCAGTTATATGCCAAAGGAACGAATATGCAAATATTAAGTTTTATACACGAATATGTTGCTTGGTTTGTATTTTTTTATCTGCCAAATGCACGAATGTATAAGTTGAACCTTGAAATTTATAAAATCTTAATCACAAATGTATGTAGTTCTAAAATGTACTACCAAAAACACAAATGTATCTACCACATTCGCGTTATTTTAGAATAAAACTATAGCAAATAAATTCGCTGTGATGCACGAATGTGGCCAAATTAATTTTATGTAAGCGTGCCTGAACAGATTTATTATAACCGTCTAAATATTAAAACGCATTTTACTCAAAACTAGCAAAATACATATTCGTTCATTTGGCATATAAATAAATAAATATATCATCACCAATCTGCTTTGTACGCAGATATCAGTAATGAATGATGACATATTTGTACCGTGCGGGCGTTTACCAGGCACTCATTGCTGGCGTGAAGAGTGCATATACCTAATGATATTGTGGTAAGGATATTGGGAATTAAATATGCACAATGTGTTATAAAATATTTTATTCATTCCTAAATTGAACAGTTTTTTTGCATTTCTGCCGAATTCCAGTTTTGCAAATATGTAACATTTTTACTTATATGATGCATCCTAACGTCTACATATACATTAATAAATTTTTTTATTAACTCCACTCTATGTGAGGAGAGCTCCTCGGTATCATTGACCGATATATGTTCTTCATAATCGTGATCGATTAAATTTTCTTTCTTCTTTTGCAAAATAAACAACGCATTTTGAATTACTTAACCACAAACAAACTCACGAACTACTTGTTTCAAAGACGCAAACCAAAATGGCTGTTGCCGGGACGCGGACGAGACGAGCTCCTCAAGTCTCCCCGCTCCGGCCATGCGCAAGCTATATGCGCAGTAGTTCCGGTCTTATTAGCTTTATCTTCGTTCCTCTTACGATGTCGTATATTTCTTTCTTGCTTAATCCTAAGCGTTCCCTTCGCTTGCACGTAAAAGCATATGCTTGCTTACATCTAGTATGTACAACACTATAAGATCTATGATGGTGGGAGCTCCAGTAATGCCACCTTTGATTCTTTTAAATACGCTTTAGTTTGCGCAGCAGTATGTGGGGATGCATTATTTTGATGGATTAGGTAGTAGTTTCTTTCAAGGCCTATTTTCACTCACTTTTTCAAACACCCGTGGCAAACAAATTGTTATGTACCAATTAGAAGTTACTGTTTTCCTATCTTCTAATGCAATATTGACACAAGGACCGGATTTTGAGAAAAAAGAGGCAATCATTTTTACCAACACTTTGAACTCGTTTTACTTTGACAGGATTGGAGTCTGTTAGAAAGACCTATTGAGCTGATTGCCGTTTTGTTCCAGGTTTAAATGCATACATCCATGATTCATGACCTGTTATAATATCATACACTGCTTTAGATTTACCTTCATTGTACTTTTTTAATGTTTTAATGCACACGATGTTGCTTTTGACTATCATTTAAATTATGAGGTATCCAACGGTAACAAACTTTTCTGCTTTTTTAGATGATCGAATAAAATTTTATTTATAGCGGTCATTCCAATGCCCAAAGTAGCCCGTATAATTCTGTATGTGACAGGGTTGTCTTCTTTAGTCATTGTACGAATATGTTTTCATCCGTAACTGCAGAAATTGGCCGATCTTCGCGTATTCGTCATTGAGAGAAACTCGATGAAATTTAAATTCATTGTACTAGCTGTGAACAGATCTGATACTAAGTGCTTTATTTTCAAGAGCATCCCGAAGCTTTTCGATGCATTGTGTTGGAGGGGGCAAACTTTTAAAATCGTAAAATATCATGGCTAGGAAATTTTTTCTTGTGAACTGCATTTTTAGTACGACGTGCCTCCTTTAAAACTGCACGGACAATTACTGATAACAGATAACGAATTGTAACAAGAATTGCCATGCTACCTAAGGATGTACTTTTGTTTTGCCATGCATTTATTTTTCGTAGCTCGCTTAGTTGTTTGCAAAAGTAGACTGGTAACTAAGTAATAACTGTATCTGTATGGTAATATTATTACCATACTGACTTGTCAACAACGGTCTGCGATGCCAAAATAAAATAAAATGAAAATATAATGCTCTTCATTAATACATACAGATAACATTAGCCTACCGTTCTAAATACGGTCTACTTTATTCTAAAGTAATAAACATGTGGAACAAAGCACATAATTTTAATATTTGTCATATTGATATATGTCAAAATAATTGTTCTGTTAACCATAGCAATCTGAAAGTAGTATTAATGAGAGAATATCAAAAAATGGTATTTATCAATAATGTCTTAATTTTCTGAAACCGATAAACTATAGGCGGTGTGCACAAAAGTAGTCAGCGCCGACAACGGACAAAAATGGTTACTCATTGAAGCAAGGTTATGTTTTATGTCAGAATAATTTAGAAATTTCTATTTTATAAAATATTTGCAATGAATGCGAATGAGAGGACGTCAAATATTATGTGATGCAGTGGGGGATGTAATAATTCTTACATAATTACCGATTGAAGTATCAAATTTTATAAGTTTTCTAGAAGATTATATGAGGAACAGATGTATAAGAAATTAACTTTTCAACAGATATCTTCTACTAACATGAAAAATTCTTTTAGGTATACATATTTTCTCATTGTAAAACATACTTATCGTATGAATAAAATTCCAACTATAGTCGTCTGATTGCAATAATGAATTATATAAAAATGTGTTTCTTAAGTTAATATTTGAACAAAATATAATACAAGAAGCAGAAAATTGTCTTAAAATTGTATAATACTTGCAGTTGTATGAAATAGAAGTCTATTTTTGACATAATTCGTCTATTTATTATAGATTTTGTACATGTAATGTTAATGTTAAAGATATAAATTCACATGGTCGTATTTTTGTGTATTTTCTTTTCCGAGCTTGTGCAACTGAATTCACTTAGAGCCTGGTATATTTTCAATGAAGAATCTTCTACATTTATTGCGAATATAAAAGAAAGATGCTGTATTGTGCACCTATAACATTTAACTAATATTATAAATTATAATATAAATTTAAATATGATAAAATGGTTTACAGAAATCATACATATTATGAGAAAAATTATATTTTCTGGCACAGTACCTTCGCAGGTATTTTGACTTTTTTGATTGTCACATCACATATATAGCAATTTAAATATTTTCTTTATTCATTTCAATATACTATAATGTATAATATTCATACACAATAGCAACAACTCAAAATAAAATTGTAAATTGTATCACTTTCTCGAAATGTCAAAATTGATTCAGTAACCAAAAATGCCAATGTAGCCGTTAGAGGCGCTGACGCTCAAAATGTGCACATCGCCTATTGAACAAACCACGGATGTTATTAATCATAACATGCCTTAGATGTCTTAAAATCATCGCTCTACGAGCTCGGATTTCAAACCGACATCTTCGCAGTTATGATATACATAACATTCCTAGGTATGTTAATAGCTATTAAGCGGCAACTTTCATTTGCTAGTCATACTATATTACGATTACGTTTACGTTTCCAAATGAAAATGAACCGGTACAGTTCCAACTCGGATTCAATTGAAAACTATATACATATCTGTGTTTCGGT
Organism: Harpalus rubripes; assembly: GCA_963082715.1. Taxonomy (NCBI): domain Eukaryota; kingdom Metazoa; phylum Arthropoda; class Insecta; order Coleoptera; family Carabidae; genus Harpalus; species Harpalus rubripes. Next base: position 31,858,831 of record OY720465.1, read on the forward strand.
TCTGGGTTTGGTTCTGGTTTTGATTTGGTTTTGGTTCGATTCAGGTTCGGGTTCGATACCCTGATTACAATTATAGTTACAATTGATATGCCATTTTTCTATATACCTAATTATCTTTCTTTCCAATACATTTCTCATATCATTGCACCACCTTTTTCTTAAATCTATCCATTCGAATATTTCTGTCTCATCACTACATGCAACATTCTTCGACGAATATTATGAAAAGGTGCCTCTGATGATTGCTCTAACTGATGTTATCTCATGATTACTGTGAAGATACTACTCTACAAACTTCTTTTATGTTTAGGGGACCCCAACGAACATTTTAGCCAATGTGGTGCAGCTTGTCAGCCAAAATGCAATTGTCCAAAGTGTCGTGGTCATTTTTGCTGCACATGCACCAAGGAATGTGAACCTGGCTATGTTTGTAACAAAGGATATGCAAGAAATTCTACTGGGTGGTGTGTTCCAGATGATCAGTGTTAAAATAAATTGTATTATATTGTTAAATATTATTTAAATATAAATATACTCGAATGATATAATATAGGTCTTCAGGCTACATATTTGCATTCTCATAAAACAGAATTTACGTGTTTTGAAGTCAGTAAATAATAGGGTAATATAGCATAGTCATAATTAGACAAGAAAGTGAAAATATAAATAAATTGTTCGTTCGCAGACTACAAGCGATTAAAAATTTGTATAATGTTTCATACCCTACACAATATGATTAGTTGCCTGTTTAAAAAAAAGGCGCGTTCGACAATTGGTGAGGGCATGGAAACGTCGCATTGTCATACATAAAATTCTGAACTTTAAAAGTCGAGTTTACACTTATATTAAAGTTGATAGACCATCTTACTCTTACTTATTAAAAAAAATCTGATGTGGCCAACACATGACCTCCCGTTAATTTCATGATTGAAATAGCAATGAACTTTAAGTATCACTTCCGGTTGATCGTTCGTAAACAAAATCTAATTTGTTGTTCCAATAAATAGAAAAGTCCGTAATACAAATTTTGGATTATATTTTGTTCTTCCTCGAAAATCTGTTAAGAGCTCCAAATTAAGTACGACTTCCGGTTTATCATATAGGTATAGTCAAAATCTAATGTTTAAAATTATAAACGAGTTTAAAATTTTTTTTTGTTGTTAAAAGAAAATGTATTGATTTATTAGAACCAAATATGCGTTCGTTCACGTCTAAAATCTAGACACAGTTTCCTCTCTTCAGTGCACCCAATGACAGAGTCCAAGACTGTAACAAGACGCTTAATATGGGATGAGACATTAAAGCCAGAAGATAAAGCAATGGGTATCCTTCCAGATGAGAAACTACCACCAGGTAATGATCAGAAATGGCCCATTTGGAAATCCTTAAATCGCCTACGAAGTCAAGTAGGAAAATGTGCAGTAAACATGTTCAACTGGGGATACCAAGCAGAACCCACTTTATGTCATGGTGGTCAACAACAAACAATGGCCCACCTGCTCAAGTGCACCAACTTAGAAGAGTAATGCACGAGAAAATGTCTGGCTAAGGCAACAGCATCTGCTATAAATTGTGCAATTTTTTGGATGAATACTATTTAAATAGGCCACTTCTTTGCCAGTTTTTGCGGACGATTTTTCCTCTGGCATGAAGGAGAGAAACTTCGGAGAAGGTGCAACCTCTCCGTCCTAGTTAATACCAGGCGAAGCATAAGGCCTATTTCCATAATTGCCAAATTTGACTATTTATATGGTTATAACAACAAGCTCAGCTAACTCACTCCATGTGGTCCGCATGCGGTATTTCGCTACCGAAAATCGATCACTTCAGTATCTAAGGAGTGAGAAATATTTGTTGTAATGTTTTATATATTTATTTTATATTAATTATTTATATTATATATATAGTTTGGACACGAATAATACTAATAATAATACTAATGTATAGCATTGCAGTAATGTGAAAAAATCATTAAATTTTATAAATAAATAAAATAAATATATCATCACGGCATATTACCCATTACTGGGTGTGCCAATCTGTTTTGTACGCAGATACAGGTAATGATGATGACATATTTGTACCGTGCGGGCGTTTACCAGGCGTCACCTCACGGGCACTCATTGCTGGCGTGGAGAGTGCACCACAGGGGTCAATTTTTAAATTACATTTTAACATTACTAAATTCCCCCGCGTGCAGGGCCAGATTGGGAAGATTCAGCAGCCCGGGAAATTTCTAGCAGGATCGGCCTCATCTCCATTTTTTTTAAAATTTATAATTATATTGCCACAAAATAATAAATTAGTTTTGGTGTTGGATAATACGAATTTTTTGTCTACATAGAAATTGAACAGTTATAAAAGATGTTGAAATATAAAAAAAACGCTCCTGAAAATAGTATTTAAAATATAGAACATTCTGTAGTTAAGAAAATAATATTACGTTCGTTTAAAAGTTGTAGATAATATTAAATTATTAATAAATGGAGAGCGAGGAAAATTCTGAAGCAAAAAAATTATCTGATCAAACCTAATCTTGAAAACGAAGAAATTAAAGCATTGAAATATAACACAACCAAGATTCTAACCCGCAGATAATGGAAATGTTACAGTAATATTGGATACCAATTTATATGTTTAGAAAATATAAGAGCTTTTGAATCAAGGAAATTATAAGAAACTTGGAAAACATTCTGCTACATCTATAGAAAACAAAGTGTACCGTGCTCTTAAGAAATATAAAGAATTATATTCCGTTTAGAACAAGAACAGATATCACTCTATAATTTAGCAAGCTTCCACACCTGTATGAGGGGCTTCCCAAAATCCATAAGAAAGATTTAAGCATCTCAGAAACCCGTCAAAAGGTCCATAAAGTATCCTACTTACAAACTATTACAATTTTTATTACCAATCATTCAGTCACTTCAAAGAAAAAGAACATCATATGTGAAGAATTCAAAATATTTTGTAGAACTTTTGAGCTAAATACAATTAATCCACAAAATCTTTTTGTCAGCTTTGATGTTGTAAGGTTAATTACGAGAAATTTTTAGAAATCATTAAAAAAGGCTTAATAAAGATAACAACTTAAAAGATAGAACCGACTTGCCTCTTGATGGTATTATGGAACTTTTGCAGTGCTGCCTACAGAACATATATTTTAAACAAAAAGATAGATATTTTATATAACAAGATGGTTTGCTGATGGGTTCTTCTCAGTTATAGCCAATTTATACATGGAATTTTTTGAAGAATTAGCACTAGATATAGCCAATATAAGACCTAAATTTTGGCTTAGATATGTCGATGATATTTTATATTAAAGTATAATAATGGAGAAAACGTCTCAAGGAGTCCCTCCGTTCTTAGATGTTTTAACAGAGAAAATGAACCATGGACTAATAGCATTAGTCTACCCTACCGTGAACGAACACACCAACATCAAACAATACCTTAACTATAATTCCAATCATTCAAAATCTACAAAGTAGGAAATTATCAAAATCTTATATATTCGAGCTCGGAGTATATCTGCAACACCGAAAGAAAATTTGTCAAGAATTAGAAAATACTGAAAACGATCTAAATAAGAACTGTTACCCGGTGAAGTTAACTAGATGATGCTACGTACGATTATCCTGACTGGTCAATCCGACCCTGGTCGCGTGGCTGAGTGTGTTAGGTAACGTAAAAATTATTTTCTATTTCAAATAGCACAAAACTGACTCCTGTGGTTTTTTTATGTTAACTTTGAAAGCCCGCGAAGTAACGCCTAGTAAACGATAAAAATATATCGTCATTATCGAAATCTGCGAATAATAGTAGATTGTGACACTCAAAAATGGGTAACATATTTATTTATTGTTATCAATTTACCTTAAAATATATTCCAAAGAAATTTGATAGCAAATAATAAAAAATCTGATGTGGCCAGCACATTACCTTCCGTCAGTTCTATGTATTTTGTACAAATTTCATACGGAAAGTTCCTTGTTAAATTAAATATTCTATTTCTTGTACGTTACCTTCCGGCAGTTGCAGGTATTTTATGCAAATTTCATACAGAAAATTATTATTTTGTGACGTTTTCTATATACAGTGTAATGTATCTGCAGAAATAAAAGATTTATTATTATTATTATTTCTTGTACATTACCTTAAAACAGTTGTATGTATTTTATAGAAATTCCACACAGAAAGCAAAAGATCCTATATTTCCAGTAAATTATAAGACAAACACACTATGTCAATTTTACTTGACACTGACATCTTTCAAACATAATTTTCTTAATATAGTAGTTGTTTCCATAGCTATGGCTACTTTATGAAATTTAATTTCTTTATAATTTTTTAACTCTATATCCATTTAATATTAAGTATAAAATGCAGTCAAATCGTATAGGGAATAAAATATTCTTTAATATTTATAATAACATCAAATGTGAAAAAATTATATTTAACATAGTTTTTTCAAGAAAAACTATTAAAATCTTCAAATGATGGTACTTCCGGTTGACCAATTGTAACCAAAATCTAATCAGCTCTTCATATGGATGTAACGAAGAAGTATACGAAAAAATTATAATTTTTGTAACTGTAGTATTAGAGTTATCGCAGACGAAAATTTTGTTACACACACACACACACATCCACACACACACACATCCACACACACACACATCCACACACACACACACACACACACACACACACACACACACACACACACACACACACACACACACACACACACACACACACACACACACACACACACATACAGACATCATCGTAAAAATAGTAAATTCGTATTCTAGGGACCCTAAAACGTGCTTATTGATTAAAAACTCATCATCGAATTTTTTGACCAAAGACAATACCTTCCTTACCTAAAGGTGACGGAAGGTAAAAAAGGCTGATAAATTTAATACAAATAATTTAAAAAAATTAAACAACGATAAATAATTATTAAATTATTAGCTTTAACGTACATATATCAAATATCTAACAACATTTCGTACGTGTTTTTGTCCATGTAGGTAAGTATGTATTTGGAAAAAAAATTATACATTGCTTTGATAAAATAATATAGTGTCCAAGATAATATTGTACTTTTTAGGTAAGTACTTCTGTTGGTTACGACTGATTATGCTGTAGTAGAATTAATCAACAACTCAATCTTTAATTTTATTGTCATGACAGTGTGTTATTTGTGGCGAAATGTTAATCGTAGTCGCCATTATTTAATAATAATAAATAATAACAAGAATAAGGCTTGATTTACATTAGCGGTACAATGACGGTACAATGACGGTACAATAACGGTATGTCAGTTACACGAGGCATTTACATTAGACGGTACCACGACGGTATACGAACATAATAAAATACCATGACAATATAGTTTTGTCTTTTATGTATTATGACAGTTTGTGGCGGTTTGTCAGAGACACTAGAACACTAAGCGTTCCTATCTTAGACTGCCGGTCTGTTGCAGACTCTTGTAGACTGTTTACGCCATATTTATATCACTATATTTATATTACTATATACTTATATTACGTTCAACTGTCCACTGACCGACCTCCACAGCGGCTATATACTCAACTGACCCAACAGCGTCTGTATATTCAACTGCTCGGACAGAAGTCACACCTTTCACTTCACTGTCTGTCTATTTCTGTAACTAACTTTCTCCTTCCACAGCCTCAGTATCACCAACTATCCGTATGCCACAACTTTTCAACACAAATGCCGAGTATCCACTACTGTCCTTGTATACCTAGCTTCACAATACTCGACCACACTACCGAGTATTCACTTTCACAGATATCCCAATATACCAGTAACTTCCAGACTCGCCGTTACTGTCTTCGTACACTATAGCTTCTCAATACTCGTCAACACTACCGAATATTTACATCCACAGCTATCCCAGTATAACAGTATAACTTCCAGAGTACCTACTCCACTCGACACTTTACTGCATACGCTCACTACGATACTGCTGTGCTTCTCAAACTCACTAACACTCTATGTGAACATCTCTATGTCTCTGAATGTAACTAACCAACTTGATCATAGCTGCGTCCCTTTTATACAGTTGCCACTATCTTCTAGAAAAGCCTAGAATGTTCGACCGCATAATAACGATGAACACAAAAGTTTCAGGCGACCGTAAGTAATTAAACACGTCACGACCTGTTTGCCTACTGCGGCGGCGACAGCGGGTGTTCCACGTTACAATATAATTCGGAAATGTCTTGAACGCAAATTTCCGATACGGACCAGGATAGAAATTCTACCTGGCTCTAGTAATCCTTACCACAAGTCCCATAAAACTTTATCATGGGCAATTGGCCGATTCTATAATGAGTTTCATAGATTCCTTCCTCCAACTATATTCATATAGCTGCCAACCAGACCTCAGAAACTTTAACAACTCAGTCGGCCATCTTAAATGAACACAGCACCTCTATAGGACATTTTCATCGCCAATAATAAAAAATTGTTGGTGTTATTTTAAAATTATTATGTTTGATAGCATATGTATTTATATATTTTACATTAACTATTACCTTGATAATCTCTTGTTATTTATTATAAAGACAGTTTTTAAAATATTTTTAGTTGACATATATAATTATTTTTATCACATTCAATAAATATATAAAGAATGAAAAATATAGAAACTTAGTCGAAAGTGTTTTTAGTTTGAATTTCTTAACAAAATGAAATGTTTAATATTTTCTATATTAAGTTTTATATTGTTGATATTAGTCATTCGTGCTCAAATTAAGCGTAAGTTTAATATCAGATATTTTGTTGAGATGATCATGTATAATTATTATTCACGAAAGAAGTCTTTTGTGAGCCCTCTGATATAATATTACTTGCAGATAACTTCACTGCATTTCGTACCCTTAGACGTGCAACGCGAAATCTTTATGGATACATTTTAACTGAAAAAATAATTGTACTTTATTTGATAATTTTGTTTCTTTTTCAATAATACTTTTCTCAAAGTTTTATCTTCTTCACCTACTTGTTTGCATAAAATAAAAATCTGGTGTGGGCAACACAATACCTCCCGCCATGTACCGCCCGAGTGACAAAAAAGATTAAGATAATCCTTATTTTTGGATTAGCGAATTTTACTCTAATTTTGGCAGTTTATTTCTTAAAATTTAGTCTAATCTAATCCAAGTAACTACCTTTTTACTTCCTTGTACGAAGATTTCAACGGAAATAACCATTTTGACCATCCCTGAATCCATTCTGACTAATTTCGTCGTGACGTCTGTACGTACGTATCTCGCATAACTCAAAAACGGTATGCCGTAGAAAGTTGAAATTTTGTTTTTAGGACTTCTATAACATCTAGTTGTGCACCTCCCTTTTTGGTCATTACATAATTTGTAGAAATGGTACTTTATTTGAAGCCTATAATAGATTTTAATGAAAAACTATATTAAAATATAATCCAAAACTTTTCAAATTTAGTATATAAGACTTTTATATCAATTGGACTAACATAGCAGAATTTGTTTAAAACAGGCTAACCGGAAGTGATATATTACCTGAATTTGTTAACAGTTTTTCTTGAATAAAATGGTTTCATTTTGATTTTAGAAATAAATGCTTCAAATAAGAGTTTTAGAGAATTAAATTCTGCGTCTAGCACATCAAGTATTATTAAATTAGCCCTTTGTATAAGCGATATATGTAAATTTAAAACTTATATACTTTTTGGTTTTTGTAATGAAGCTTGCTATGGATTAGGACAAAAAATAACAAAAAAAAAAATAAAAAATAGATGTCAATGTCAAATTACGTCAAATACGTACAATTTTATAATTGAGTCTATACTTCATATTAGTCTTGCGTACAAGGAAGTCGTGTGGTGTCCACATCAGATTTTTTCATTTAGTCAGCTGCAAATACAGAAATATTTTTAAAAATAATAATTATGTTACTCCAATGATAACAAGTACCTAATTGTATTTAGCTTTTCGTATAAATTTAAAAGCAATTTTATATTTTATGACTTGACCTCTCCCCCACCGTGTTATGTCGAGGTGATAAAAAAGCCTATTTGATACAGTAATTTTTTCTAGAGGCATGTGGGGAGAAAGAGACATTTTCAAAATGCGGCGCGTTTTACTGTAACCTCAACGGATTCTGTTGTGAACCAAGGTGTCCCGTACAATTCGACAAATATCTCAACAGGACTGCAGACTGTACTGAAAAGAATTGCACATCTGGATGTATGTGCTCAAAAGGATATGTCAAGGATTTAAGTACTAGGATGTGTATTCGGCCGCAATATTGCCATAACCTAGGTAAGCTAGAATCATAGAGGTCATAATAGGGCTGTTGCAAGAATTTTTATGTGCCTTCTAAGTATCAAATTTAAAAAGATATTCTTTAAATATCCTCAAATTTGAAAATATCACGACATATTTATTAGATATTTTACAATTAATTTTTGAAATTTGGATAATATTTTGAAAAAATTACCTGGGGGTCTATTCTAATTCATAGCCACAATATTTTAGCAGTTTTTCTTGAAAAAACTATGTTAAATAACATTTTTTCACATTTAATGTTATTATAAATATTAAAGAATATTTTATTCTCTATACGATTCGACTGCATTTTATACTTTATATTAAATGGATATATAGTTAAAACATATTAAAGAAATTAAGTTTCATAAAGTAGCCATCTATGGAAACAACTACTATATTAAGAAAATTCTGATCGAAAGATGTCAGTGTCAAATACAATAGGCTACTTGCGTGGTACTGAAAATCTGATATCTATCACTAAATACCTAAAGTAAAGTTGAAAACGTATGTAAAAATATAAATTTTATTTTAATAAAATTGTTTTTTTAATAAATTAAATTAAGAATGTAACCTGTAGATGGCGAGCGAGTGCGAGTTTTAATTTGATTTTGACATTAGTTTATTTTTTTTCACTGTCTCTCTTCTTTATTATTTACAATTTGCGCGGTTTCTGTTACTTTTCTTACGTATTTCGATTTGTTAAGCAGCATTTTGAAAGATTTTAACTTAGCTTGTACTCGTACAAGCTGAAAATGACAAACGAAAATGTTAACTTCCAAACTATTATTCAAACGATAAACAGACGATCTGTCATGTTTAAATTACCCGCACATGCCGTTGCCATTAGACGTACCGATGTTATTGCTTTACACGGCCATTCACTGGTTCGGCGTAATTCTACGTCATACATGGCGGTAATTTAAATATTAAAATTTCATTAATTTTTTTCTGGCCAATTAATGAAAATTTTGCCAAAAGAAAAAATATGGATAGCAAGTTGTTAATATTAAATAAAAAAATGGCATGCAAGTAGCCCATTGACATAGTATGTTTGTGTAATAATTTTACTAGATATATAGGATCTTTTGCTAGAAATTTACTGTTTGGAATTTGCACAAAATACATACAACTGCCGGAAGATAATGTACAAGAAATAGAATCTTTTGCAAGGAACTTTCTGTATCAAATTTGTACAGAGTGATCAAGAATGGCTGAAGCATGCCGTTTCATAAAATTTTGACATTTGGCGCTTATTTAATATGATGGCATTACTATTTACATGAACGTAAGTTTCGAATTTTGCTGTCATAACAATACTGCCAAAAACCGTCTTGTTACGTTCAGCTGAACGAAAATATGCGGCCACAAGAAATTTGTCACACTCTTCACTCTTCGTTAAAATCCACTATGAAAACAAATATCAAATGAATCAACGTACGGCAATGATATTAATCAAATGTCATGCAGCTGTCATCATCTGTCATATGAAAATAGTTATTTATGATATGTGTTAAAAGTGACATTTTATTTTGTGAGAAGGAAGTTTGGAACACGACGCGAAGCGGAGTGATCCAAAACTTCGAACAAAATAAAATCACTTTTAACACGTATATCATACACTATTTTTTCTACTAATACATTTATTTCATTTAAATTTGTATTTGTAAAAAAAAATTGACATATGTCAAAGATGTCCATTTGTTGTTCCATTTGTCATTACCAAGGTAATATCGCATTTTTAATTGAGGTATGCCGTGTTAAAAATTCAATTTTTAATAGTGTTTGTAGAAAAATATAGTTTTGACGAATTATGAAAAATTGTAATATAATTTTGACATTGTGGAACAAAAATTGTCACGTGACCTTCAGCCATTTTTGATCACTATATAAACTACATAGAACGGACGGAAGGTAATGTGTTGGCCACATTAGATTTTTTAAATTCATTTTGGTCAGTACTATATGCTCTTAAAGTTTGTATCCGAAGTTGTAATACAGCCTGTATAACTCAATACTTTTAGGTGATTCCAATGAACATTTTAGCAGATGTGGTGCAGCCTGTCAATCCAGATGTAACTGTTCTGTGCTTTTTGGTACTCCAAGCTGCGCTTGTCCTACCGGTTGTGAACCTGGTTACGTCTGTGACCGGGGATTTGCAAGGAATTCTTCAGGATGGTGTGTTCCACAAACCCAATGTAAAAATTAATGTTATTATATTCAAATTGTAATTATTATTTAAGTTTATAAATACAAGTAGTATAGTTCATTTCAACAAAACTTCAAAATCCAAATGAATGCCGATTTTTAGAGTTTTGGTGAATTATATATTGATAAATAAATACAGGAGAATTCAACCAATTACAGGACAGTTTATGTACATAGTTGCCAATTGTCAGATAAGACACATACATAATAGGGGATTCCACCATTTTTAAAATATAATTTCATCTGAACGTATAAGTAAAACTAAGACTGTCGGTGAAAATCCGGTGAAAAAATTCCTATTAATAAGCGAGTTATAGTCCCCCGAAATTTGAAAATATAGATGTGACGTCACGAATATGTGTTTGTATCAAACTGTTTTCTTCGTGGACCTAAATGTTCTTGAAATATATGTTATTTCTAAATTATATTTATAAAAGATAAATGAATATTATTATATTGTACAAGTCTACACGATTTATAATTGGAAGTGTATTTAAATTATTAAGTTTAATGCAAAATATTTATATTCAAATAAAAACTGTTTGAGAATTGCGGACTGATAGCCACGCATTCGCTATTTGAATTTCTCTACTTCCATTGGTAGTAGGCTCCTCCCCTGAGTGGGTATTCGTTATATATTTATAGGCCGTCTTTGAGTCGCCAATCAAAATAATATATATGGAATTCATATGAGTGACGAGCTGCTATAACAAAAAAAAACCTTATTTCCGAAGTATTTCAATTATATCGTTTTAATTCTTTATTAATATTCAATATTAAGCATATATTTTCAATATTTTTTCTTAATTTCTCATAAACTAATTGCGCTGTAGTCCACTATTATGATTGATTTTGTACTTCTAATTACATTATTGTTTAAATAAATTAACTTAATATTTTTTTAACATTATATTTTTATGCCCAATTTTACATACCTATGTTACAGCTATATCTCAACCACATATTCCATTTTATGAATGTTCGATCAAGTGACCGACTAACCAGTTGAATGGGTTGAATGTTTCTAAGAAAATACATAAAGTGTTTTTCGAGATTCGTTTTCCCTTATAAATCCATTTGTGTTTTTATTTACTATTATACAAGTTTAAAGTTTTTACGTTTTTTTTACAAGTGTAGAGTATAGGAAATATCAGTTCGGCATTTAATGTCATTTTGACAAGAACGATGTCACTCTTACAAGACTATTGTTTGAACTTATTTTGATTTTGAACTGCTAAAATGTTATTATTGTACAATTTTCAGGCAGTAAAACACTTGAAATTAAAAATAATAACTTCTTTACAGTTCTAAATTAAAATAAGTCAAAACATTGTTCTTGTCAAAGTGACACGCGCACACATATCAGCTGGGGCCCGATTCTTGAAATCATGCGAAATTTTCCGCACGCGACAAAATTCCTTTGGTTAGTTTCGTACACGAACAGTACTGTACGTATGAGTGGTATTCTCGAATACCAAACGAAACTCGGCCGAAGCCTACGCATTCGATTCTCGAAAGCAAGCGAACGTAGTTTGTAGCAGCCAATCTAAACGAAACATTTGTACCACGTGAATGCTTCATCATTTAATTGTTTTTTAACTGTTAATGTTAACATGTCAACCAAAACTGTCAGCCGTGGCTGTCAACGACGCTGTCATAAGCCATAAGTGTTGTAATTTTAATATTCAAAATTGATTATATAGGCATAATATATTTGATATAGTAGGTATTATTTTTCTTAGTTTACAGTATGTACGTACATAATATGGCAATATTAATATGCAAGTGTTATGTAATAATAATACTCTAATTTTGCTAACCATTTCAGATTTGGAATGCAAAGCTCGTTAACAGGCACCTAAAATTCCTTTCTAATAATCCATTGCATCGTTCTATGAATGCACGAGCACACATTTGTAGAATATTATAACGATACTCAAGTGTATGGAGATTCTAGATTTATAATTGGCGTCATTATAAGATCATAAAACGTACCCGGAATTATATAAAAACTTAATTTGATTTATATCATCTAAGTACTGATACACCAAACACAAGTAACAGTGACAGACACAGTTTCGTGTGCGAATGATACTTTTAAGTCATTCATACCCATGCGATGTAATTGCGCACGGAATATTCGCCTACGACCACACGATTTCGTTTCAAGAATACCAATATGTATTTTGCATGCGCATCTCTCCCACTTACGTATGCGAAAAATTTCAAGAATCGGGCCCCTGATTCTAAGCACTTCAAGGTTGCTCGAGTCATGTGTCTGCTCACGCCAGTCGCACCCTATCGAAGAATAAAATATATGAATATATACCGGCTGTTCCATTTGAAACAAGACAAACAATTCTCGCCAAGCCGTAATGCAATAGCCAGTATATATGAAAATAATTTTACGTTGTGCTGCTTGAGTAACGAATAAATTCTATTAATAAATTTATGCTGTATTTCTATCGACAACGGAGACATCGAAGACGGTCATTTCAAAGACACCCTGTAGAGGTACTCTAGAGAGGATGTCTTGTCGCACCACTCGTACACGTCCCTTATAATATCGTCACCGTGACAATACTGTCAATTTTGATACTGGATTATTAGTTATGTCAATGACTGTCAAAAATACATTTTATAAAAAGTAAATAATAATTATACTAGATGGAATTAACAGAGAAGGATATTTATGTAAATTTATTACCGGTGTTAAAGTTTTATTAATTGTGAGTCAATTTTTTATTCAAGATTGTTTACTGATTAATATGTTGACACTGACATTTAAATTTCATAACTACGTGTAAGTTTTTCAGCAAGTTTATACCCGTGGTTTTTACTGAAATTAGATATTGAAATTACTCAATAATATGCTGAAGAAACTTCAACAAAATTTAATATTTTGTCACGACAGCAAATAATGAAAATATGTATTTGTCTCAAATTATATTTTATAACATGTAAGTGCAATATGCATTAGGTAATTACATGAGTATATTTGGAAGAAAATAAATAAAATAATTATATTTTTAGATTATTTTTAAATATGTGTCTAATTATTGATTGCAAAATTCGTAAAAAGATGATAAGAATAATAACAGACTCAGATCCAAATCCAAAGGAAATATGTGGAACGGGACAACCGAGTCCAATAACGGAAGAACCATGTATAGCAACAGAAGATCCCTGTATGTCGACAGAAGAGCCATGTATATCGACAGAAAATCCATGTGCATCAACAGAAAATCCATGTAAAACAACAGAAAACCCATGTGAAACTACAGAAAATCCATGTGAATCAACAGAAAATCCATGTGAAACTACAGAAAATCCATGTGAATCAACAGAAAATCCATGTGAACCAACAGAAAATCCATGTGAATCAACAGAAAATCCATGTACAACTGAAGAACCATGTACACCAACGGAAGACCCATGTACAACGGAAGAGCCATGCCCAACTACAGAACAACCATGTGCATCAACAAAAAATCCATGTACATCAACGGAACAACCATGTACATCTACAACACCATGTACATCGACAGAAGAACCATGTGCGACAACGGAAGAACCATGTGCATCGACAGAGAATCCATGTAGATCGACTGAAAATCCATGTATGACTACAGAAGAGCCATGTACATCAACTGAACAACCATGTACATCAACTGAACAACCATGTGCAACGACGGAACAACCATGTACAACCCAACAGCCTAGTACGTAAATTTTCATTTTAGTTAATGGTGATTTTAAATGAAGATTCATGGAGAAAAAAGATGAATTTTACAAAATGTTTTTTTTTTCGATACGTGAATTTTAAAGTTTCAAACCTCCCGTCATACTGTAGGCAAGAGAGGTAATGTTTTCGGTTCAAAAATTTTTCAGTGAATAAGCACGAACTCGGGTCCCCACAACACGTTTTTACTATTTTTACGATGTGTGCGTGCGCGTGTGCGTATGCTTGTGTGTGTGTGTGTGTGTGTGTGTGTGTGTGTGTGTGTGTGTGTGTGTGTGTGTGTCCGTGTGTGTGTGCGTGTGTGTGTAACGATTTTTTCGTCCACGATAACTCTTATATGAAACCTACAAAAATTTATATTTTTTCGTATTTACGCTATCTAGGTTCATATAAAGAGTTGATTAGATTTTGTATAAAATTGGACAACTGAAAGTGATACTTTACTTGAAGCCCATAACAGTTTTTAATGAAAAACTAAGAAATATATTATATGTTCCAAAACTTTTCACATTTAGTATTTAAGACTTTTATATGATGAAGGACAAAATATTGGATTTTGATTTTGTTTAAAACTCGTATATAATTTGAAACAATATATTAGATTCCGACTATATAGGCTAAACTGGATTGGTACTTAATTTGGAACTCTTAACAGATTTTCTAGAAAAAACTAAATCAAAAAATTCGTATTACAGACTTTTCTATTTATTGGAACAACTAATTAGATTGTTTACACACGATACTTTACCTAAAACTCATTGCTATTTAAATAAATAAAAATAAATATATCATTATGGCATATTACCCATTGCTGGGTGTCCCAATCTGCTTTGTACACAGATTTCGGTAATGATGATATGTTTGCATCGTACGGGCGTTTACCAGGCGTCACCTTATGGGCACTCATTGCTGGTGCGGAGAGTGCACCACAGGGGTCAATTTTGTCCCATTTAAAATTCGAAATAATTGGCGTAGGTCGGGATCGATTCCGGTTCCTCAGATTTGCGACCATAAACCTGCACGCGGCCACGAGACATGGAATTGGCGGGAGGTCATGTGCTGGCCACATCACATTTTTACCTCCCGCTACCCTTGGTAAGGGAGGTACCTATAGGGATCGTGCTAAAAATCGCATATCGAGATTTTGGTAAATGACCATGTTTTCAGGTCCCTAGAATCCAATTTGCATGATGATGGCTGTGTGTATGTGTGTGTGTTATTATAAAAATTGAATTTTTTAAAATTTTCTACAGGTTTGCATTAATACTTTTCGTATATGTATATTTATGAATAAATTTATAAAACTATCTATAATTTAAATCCCGGAGTCTACGCTTTAAACAAACATCAAATACAACTCCTTGATTACACAGTTCATATCTCAAATCACGTCTCAAATATATGTTACTGACAGATAAATATCACTGACAAAGAACCAATCGTTTCAAATTAATAATAGTAACGTTTCAAAAAGAAAATAGTAAATAGAACTTTAGTTATATGGAATGGGACTTAATACAGTTTTCAGCATAAATAAATATGTACATTTGATTAATAAAAATTAATTGGCGGGAGGTTTTTTGTTGGCCACATCAGATTTTTTTGAAATAAGACTGTATTAAATGTTAGTCCAAAACTCAGTTTCGATATTGTACCTACACAGATGGGTCGAGTTCCAACGTATGTGGGACCTAATAGAATTTTACCAGTCTAACTATTCCGAATCTGCTAAGCAAAAATACTTGGACCGTTATCATTTTTAGCTCCTGTAACTTAGGACTGTTACCGTTTTTGCCTTCTTTAAATATACCATTTGAAAACCTCACCTTCAATTTATTAGTAAGACCAATAATCTCATTTTGCTTAAAAAAATGGACATTCATCCATTTTCCCCTAGACTTTTCCAATGTTTTTAACTTTTGTTATGTTTCTTGCAGAACGAAATTGTTCCCTCTACGAAAGATACAGCTACTGTATACCGATTAATCATTTTTGTGCTCCACACTGCCCGTTGAGATTTGAACCAAAATTTGTATGCTCAGAAATTTGTTACGAAGGTTGTGAATGCAGATCTGGATTTATTCGCGATTTGGTATCAGGAAGATGCATTGATAACAGATATTGTCCCGCGCCAGGTAAATCTACTCGTACAATATACAATATTATCCAACAAAGACTGCTCGCATTATTTACCAACACAGACAACCAAGACATTACACTCGAATTTAAAATATCACATTCATTTCTGAAATAGGTACTATCAATTTACTTTCTCATATAAATAAAATAGTAGGCCATAGGTTCCATATATATATATATATATATATATATATATATATATATATATATATATATATATATATATATATATATATATATATATATATTCTTGAGTTCAATCAAATCACGTTTACAAATTTGGACGTGTCGGACATTTTAATTTGTCCATCTTCAGCAAAAAATAATAATGTCCAGTCATAATTTTTGATATTTATAATACAATTTTAAATATATTAAAAAGAACTGTCGTAAGTATGATTTAGAGCCATAAATTTTGTCAAAAATAACATGGTATGAGAAATAGTACTACACATCTTGTCGACATGACGACAAGATGAGCTCTCTTGTCGTCATGTCAATATCAAAAATTATGACTGGACATTATTATTTTTTGCTGAAGATGGACAAATTAAAATGTCCGACACGTCCAAATTTGTAAACGTGATTTGATTGAACTCAAGAATATATACATGGAACCTATGGCCTACTATTTTATTAACCAAAATGTCAAGTACTTCCCAAGAATTCTTATTTTTCTCATATAAACTATTATTCACGAAAGATAACTATCCAAGGTCATTTGTGAGCCGTCTGATATAATATTACTTGCAGATAACTTCATTGCATTTTGTATGCATAGGCGTGCAACATGAAATATTTATGGAAACATTTAATTGAATAAAAAGAGTAATTCATTAGAAAATTATGTTTCTTTCTAAATAGTGCCTTTCTGAAAGATTTATGTTCTTCACTTATGTTTTTGCAAAATACAAAAACATAGACTTAACTTATAAACCAAAGAATAATAATTAGATTTAAACGTCAACGCCACTGGGTAAATATTAGCACAAAGGGCAGTGCAGTGGATAATTAATTATCTAATTCTACGACATATGTCGTTATTATTTATAGTCTGTTAGAAAGTAATGCCACTATTTACGTATATCTGTCACACAACATAAATTAAATAGACATAGGTCAAATAATTTTTACAAAATGTTGCTGAGCTACTGCTATAAAGTGATGTGTATTCTTTCTTTGAACAAATGACCTTGAATAGTCATCTTTCGTGAATAATAGTGTACATTAAATGTATCACAATCAACAAGATAAATATTTGACAAATGTCAAATAATTAATTTGACAGAATCGTGTGTAGTAACCGGGCATATTTTATTCACACCGGTTAACTTGTGGTTAACCATATGTAATTTGGTTACCTGAATAAAAAAAGCCTATACTGTCAAAGTTGTCAAATTAAATTCTGGTGACTTAAGAACTGTATTGTGACCTTTGTTTAATAAATTGTACGCCATATAATATGTATAATTTTGCAGGTGATAAAAATGCGATATACACTCGTTGCAAAGCCAACGAGCAAGTATACTGCACGAACTATCAGGAAGTCAATGAAAGCTGCAGGAGAAGACCATGTATCCCTGGATACATTTGCAAGAAGGGGTACGCCAAAGATTCTATGGGATATTGTGTACCGTACGACCGTTGTGATAACCCTGTCGTCACCCCAGAGAAAAAGTGTGATGAACTAGATGAATAATTTTATCTATTATGTACAATTATATTGTAATGAATAAATATATATTTTACATTTGTTTTGCATTCCATGTTCTATAAAACTACAAAAAGATTTCTGAGCATGCGTACCACAATATACTTACAGCAGAGTTCACCATTGTAACATTGGATAATGTTATGAAATATAGAGTCAAAGGCAGTGACTAAGAGGGTTCATTCAAGTACCTATATTCCTATATAAAACCGTTCCCAACATAATGGCCACATTTTCTGTAAACACGTAGATTATGGGGTTTGTAAACAACTGCCTGTCTACATACCCCCGGAGAGAAATTCAATTGATTTGAAACTTTCGATTAAATGTTTAATTATCGATTGACATACAAAAATATCGGCTGTCACGTTGTATACCCGGTGTCTTAGTAAATTGTAAATAGTATTTCCCCAGTGTAAGATATTAAGCTGAAATTTTGTATACTTGTTGGAGGATATTAATTCTACGGATTACAGTCCAAATTAGTAAATTTAATTGTGTAATATTAGAAATTCCAGGATTATTGTATACCGGACAAATGGTTACTAAGTAACAGTACAAAATATCATAGTGCTAACAAAACTCGGAGAGACGGGTTCGGAACCATCTAGCAGCAAAATTTAATTTTAAATATTTACCTTTGAAAATAATTTTTATTATTAATGTTTTTAATCTTTTATAGACTTTTAATAAAATATAAACATTATTTAAAGCATAAATTATACGTATTTTGTAAAATCTAAATCACAATTACAATTAAATAATTACAATAAATATTTATAATAAAAAATAACGTATCCATTTTATTCAATTTCCCCAAAAAATTAAAATCACCTTCACAATAAAATTATTTTGAAAAATAAAAATTATAAATTTAATTTATAATAAACCCAGTCTCTCAGAGTTTTGTTTATTACTAGGCGCATACCGGCGCACACGCTACCACTATGCTATTTAAGCTGTTGCTCGGTAACCATTTTTTCGGTAGAGCAGTACTTAACAAAACACCTTTGCGCCGTGAAACTGTCATTCGCTTGGCATTATTGGTTATATTTCAGCAATTAAGTTATGATAGTCTCCATGTTCTTCTCGCATTTATTTAAAAAGCCGAATCCACCAAGTGGATACTAAATAAAGATGGGTGTATATATCTATATCATTTCAGACACGTTTTCATTGGTGAAGTTTGTGACGTCAAACTAAATCTTAAACCTAAAGTTTGGACCTTGCAATGTTTAGCTTTATGATTTGGGTTTAGAAACCCTAAATTCTGAAGTGTGAATGGAGTCATTACATAATATGCGACCAAAGTCATTAAATCTAAAGTATAAACCATGTATCTAAACCTAAATTTCATTTGTGAATGTACCTTTAGCATCAATAAGTGTGGTATAGTAGAATATATCATTCTAATTCAGAAACTGAAAAAATCAATACCAAAAACATGTTTTTATATTTTGCGTTCATAATGAAGTCATTACGATACGCAATTTTTTTTTTTAGACGGTTGGTACGAGATGACGTTCCTTTAACCCATTTTTACCTAATTTATTTTTACTTAATTGACAATTCATTTTAATAATATAATGTCGAAATTATTATTATTATTTTTTTTATTTAGGGAAGATTATTTAGATGAAAATGTACAAATGGTTACAAATATAATCACAAATTGAGTAAGTAAATGTTATTGTAGAAGGCGCAATATATAAAAAAATAGTATAAAGAACTCATTTTATAAGACTTTCTTTCGCACTTATCAATTAGAAAACTCGCTAACGCTCGTTTTCTAAATTTTGACGCGTGCAAAAAAAACATGTCTTATAAAACACGTTCTTTAATATACTATTTTCTATTTTGTTTCTTTAATATGTACTTTATGAAACCCATTTGGATGTCATAAGGTACGTCATTATGACATCCAAATGAGTTTCATAAAGTACATATTAAACAACCGAAATTGAAATTCCTGGAAATGAAATAACGTACATTTTTTGAGAAAATTACCAAAATAGAAAAAATCTGATGTGGCCAGCACATTACCTTCCGTCAGTTCTATGTATTTTGTACAAATTTCATACAGAAAGTTCCTTGGTAAAGATTATATTTCTTGTACTTTACCTTCCGGCAGTTGCATGTATTTTATGCAAATTCCATACAGAAAATTTATAGCAAAACATCCTATATTTCCAGGAAAATTATAAGACAAACACACTATAGGTACGTTCCATCGGTGTCAGAAATATTACTACCTACTTCTTCTAGTAGAACCTCAATGATCGTTCTTTTGCGTCAAAAAAATCTGAATATTCCTACGAATCATTCCAACTTCACAGCTGGAAGCGCTGGTTGGAAGATATATAGATTGGAGATAAATTCAAAATTGTACTAGCCGACTGTCGCGCGTACCTTTCTGTTACATTTGTCAAAGTTCAGATTAGACTGTGCTCAAAGAAATACCTCCTTTACATTTTTATTATTTAATATATTTTTATATAATTATAATCTCTGTAATAACAACATTTTGAAGATCCAAAATAAACATAGAAACTTAGCTTTAGTTGTTAACTAACAATAACACATAAACACTCCCACTGTTCTATCGTATTTATTTTTTACTTGACAGTTATTTGCCACTGAGCGTTCTATTGCTTTAAGAATATTCTTATTCTAGTAGGAATATTTCTGACACCGTTAGAACGTACCTTATGTCAATTTCACTTGACACTGACATCTTCCAATCAAAATTTTCTTAATATAGTAGCTGTTTCCATAGCTATGGCTACTTTATGAAATATAATTTCTTTATAATTTTTTAACTCTGTATCCATTTAATATTAAGTATAAAATGCAGTCAAATCGTATAGAGAATAAAATATTCTTTAATATTTATAATAACATTAAATGTGAAAAAATGATATTTAACATAGTTTTTTCAAGAAAAACTGTTAAAATCTTCAAATGAGGGTACTTCCGGTTGTCCAATTCTAACCAAAATCTAATCAGCTCTTCACATGGATATAACGAAGAGAAATACGAAAGATTTATAATTTTTAGAATTGTAGAATGGAAGTTATCGTAGACGAAAATTTTGTTACACACACACACACACACACACACACAGACACACATACATACATATACACACACACACATACAGACATCATCGTAAAAATAGTAAAATCGTATTCTAGGGACCCTAAAACGTGCTTATTCATCAAAAACTCACCACCGAATTTTTTGACCAAAGACAATACCTTCCTTACCTAAAGGTGACGGAAGGTAAAAATAGTATAAAATACACGTTTCATAAGACATTTCAGCGCCTTAAAAAATGACGCGTGGGCTAAAATCATGTCTTATGAAACTTGTATCTTAATGTACTATTGTATAACAAGATAAGGAAAAAAATAGTTTGTTTTGCCAAAATGCAGGTATATTTCTCTGAAATTGTAATAAAATCTCTACAATATTTAACATTTTGTCACGTCAAATTTAGATAAAACTTATTTTTTCTTATAAATTGAAATATGTAAGTAACACGTATTAGTTTTGTTAAACTATTAAAATGTTGTTGGTTGCTATTTTTTTCAACATCTGCATTCTTGTAGCTGGGCAAGATATTGAAAAATTACCAATATTACTCCCAGAAGCACCGCCAGATATTTCATCTCGCCGTAAGAAAAAGAAAATTTATATATTCGAAATATTACTCAATATGATACTTCTTTCAATTTAGCCCAACAATGTTCGAGGTATGAAGTATGGAACAAATGTACTCCTGGGAACTGGTACTGTGCTCCACATTGTCCTTTGAAGAAGGAACCAAAAATAAGGTGTACAAATAAGTGCTACTTAGGTTGTATTTGTAGGCCAGGCTTCGTGCGAGATATAGCTAGCGGAAAATGTATCGATGATAGATATTGTGCTGCACCAGGTAGAATTATTAATTTTTATTCTTAAGAGAATATTAAGGTGCGTACTGACTTGAGCATTTTAATCCGAACGAACTGAACGAGCTGAGCGCGCAGAAACGAATTGAATAAATAATCCGAACAATACCTCATGACATTCGGAGCGTTTGACGTATTTGTTTTGTTCCCACATTTCAGGGACGGCAATAATTAGATTAACCGTGGTTTTAACTGGGATGAAGGAGAGGCTGGAATGTAATGTTGGACAAAAATTAGTTCTGTTGGACCCTGTAACGTCCAAATTAGTGGCTGCGCGAGTCTGAGACCAAATATAAAACACCCCAACTGCTTATACAAATTACTTGAATATTCGTTCATTTTTCAGTGGGACATACATGACAACGACATATTTTACTTCAAAAACTCATCTAATCATCACAAATACTTGCTTCCGCGCTCTAATTTTGGTTTATTTTATTGAATAGAATGGTAATGTACTGATATACAGGGTGATTCATCGGTCTGTCCTCTCTATATAACTCTTTTATTTTAAGTCAGATGGAAAAACTCTGCAAATATAATTTATATGATATAGTATTATCTATCTACGTACTATATCCATTTGTATACAGGGTGCTCCATTTAAGCGCAACAATATGTAACTTTATATTTCTTAATAGAATATTTATTTATTTATTTTGATAGTACATTAGATTCCCTTTAAAAAAGTATTAAGTAATAAGGGGTCTAAAATTATAAATTAAGAAGTTATTTACCTTTATTCATTGAATGATATGTTTTTTTCATGTTATTATTAACAAAGTAAGCTATGCATAATTTGATCAATTGTTTCGAATTTAAACAAACAAGTTGTCCAAATACTCTTAGTTTATCATTGTTGATGTTGATGTGAAAATGAATAATACAAATTTTAGTAAAGATGAGATGGTTAATATAATATTTATAATAGAAAAATCTATTGAAGTTGAAGGACGAGTTTTCGAGCATTTATTATAATTTTGCATTATTTAGTCTGTCACTAAATTTTAATAGCTTCTTTGGATTTAGTGTAATGTTTAAAATAAGTATGAATAAAAAAGGATCAAAATTTTGTATTATATTATGGTTTTTTCCACTCTGAACTACTATTTTTTATGAACGTAAATAACTTCTTAATTTATAATTTTAGACCCCTTATTACTTAATACTTTTTTAAAGGGAATCTAATTTACTATCAAAATAAATAAATAAATATAGGGTGTTCCATTAAGAAATATAAAGTTACATATTGTTGCGCTTAAATGGAGCACTCTGTACACAAATGCATATGGTACGTAGATAGACAATAATATATCATATAAATTATATTTGAAGAGTTTTTCTATCTGACTTGAAATAAAAGAGTTATAAAGAGAGGACAGACCGATGAATCACCCTGTATAGTGATTTAAACGCATTTTAAAGCATTAGCCTAGTCTATATATTTGCCAACAAACCCAAACGACGCAAATGGTACGAATACCACAAACACCCGTACAAATTGCGCACCAGCAAGCAACTGAATCTCTTTGAGCAAGTACAATTTACCGACAATGTTGGGCGCATTCTGTTCGGCTCGGAGACACGTACAGACTTGTTAAATTCGTTCGTGCGCGCTCTGCTTACTCAGTTCGTTCGGATTAAAATGCTCAAGTCAGTACGCACCTTTAAGCGAAAAATAATATATTATACAGGCTGTTCATTTTAAATTAGATACAATTGCTATTTCGAGAACTATAAGAGCTACAAAGACGGTTAAATGGGCAAACAATTTTTATTTCACAAGACAAATTTAAAGAAAAGAGATATTATTTTTTTGGACCACTGGTTCTCAAATTACGTTAGAGAATTAAATTGTAAATTCATTGAGATAATATTTTTGAGAAAAATGCATGTAAAATTTTATAATTTGATTAAAATATTGCTATAATAATAGTGTCATGAATGGATCATTTACAAGAACAAAAATTGTGATGTTGCCAGCACATTACCTTCCGTCAGTTCTATGTATTTTATAAAAATTCCATACAGACAGTTTTAGGGATCGACCGATATGATTTTTTGTGGCCGATACCGATATCGGCCGATACCGATATACTCATATCCGATAACGGCCGATACCGATATATCGGCCATAAAATTTTGTCGTAAATTTTTTGCTGTATAAATGAGGTAAAAGTGATTTATAATGATATACTGTTACCGTTACCCGCATTAACCATAAATAAATCACAAAAAAATGCAGAGCAAATGCAAAAAAGACATTTTTTTTTCAAACGTCGTAGAAATGGCATTTTTGTGACTTAATTCACAAGGTAGAAGCTTTATTTCTACGCCGTCGGAGTAGAAATAAAATAAATAAATATCCATAGAAACTACATAGAATTAGAGAATAAAAAGAAAATTAGTGCGTTTGAAAAAATATTCAATGTGTCATTCGGAATAAAAATGTCTTTGTGTGCCTCGCATGCAATTGTTCGACTCGCTTCGCTCGTCGTGCAAACTTCCATGATCGCCACACAAAATATCACTTTTACTCCTAATAACACAATATACTATTTTCAATAATATATTTAGCACCACCGCCAAATAGTGTTGCTAGTGAACAGCTATTTTCTTTAGCTGGAAATGATTATGAAAGCGCAATTTTGTACATTACAACTTGCCAAAACTTAACTTTAAATATTAATTTGTTTAACTAAGTGTGTAACTTTACTTCTACATTTTTAATGACTTTTTTGCTAAATTTTGAATAAGAATAAACTTGATTTGTTTCTTATTTAGTATTTCTGTTTTAATTTCCTTTAAAAAATCCTTAGCAACTGAAATATTAAGCAATTTATATATTTTTAGGCCGATACCGATATCGGCCAAGAAGACCGATATGGCCGATATACCGATACCGATATCGGTATCGGTCGATCCCTAGACAGTTTCTTGCGGAAGACTTTATATTTCCAGTACATTATATTTCCTCAGTTCTATGAATTTTGTACAAATTCCATACAAAAAGTATCTTAGAATTATTGATTCCATATTTGTAGTAAAATTATAACACAAACATACTGTCAATCACAGTTGACATTGACATGTTTATCACTATTTTTTTAATTTATATTAGCTGTTTCTGGTGTTATTGCATAGCTGGCTGCTTTATGAAATTTAATTTCTTTATAATTTTTTAACTCAATATCCATTGAATATGAAGTATAAAATGTAATTAAATCGTATAGAGAATAAAATATTTTTTAATATTTATAATAACATTAAATGTAAGAAATTTATGTTTAACAGCGTTTTTCAAGAAAAACTGTTAAAATCTTCAAATGAGGGTACTTCCGGTCAACCAATTGTAACCAAAATCTAATCAGCTCCTCATATGGATGTAACGAAGAGGAATACGAAAGAATTATAATTTTTTGAATTGTACACACATACACACACACACACACCCACACACACACACACATACACACACACACAGTGTGTGTGTGTGTGTGTGTGTGTGTGTGTGTGTGTGTGTGTGTGTAACAATATTTTCGTCTACAATAACTCTAATACTAGTATTCCAAAATTTATAATTCTTTCGTATTCCTCTTCGTTGCATCCATATGAAGAACTGATTAGATTTTGGTTATAATTGGTCAACCGGAAGTACCCTCATTGGAAGATTTTAACAGTTGTTTTGAAAAAATGTTAAATATCATTTTTTCACATTTAATGTTATTATAAATATTAAAGAACATAGTATTCTCTATACGATTCGACTGCATTTTATACTTCATACTAAATCGATATGGAGTTATAAAATTATAAAGAAATTAAATTTCATAAATTAGATAGCTATGCTAGAAACAGCTACTATATTAAGAAAATTCTGATTGAAAGATATCAGTGTCAATTGACATATTCGTATTCGTAGTATATTTGTATTACAATTTTCTTCGAAATATAAGATATTTTTGCTCGAAACATCTGTATGGAATTTGTATAAAATACATACAACTGTCGAAAGGTAATGTACATACAAGAAATTTAGAATCTTTTGCAAGGAACTTTCTGTATGGATTTTATATAAAATTCTACCGGTAGATACCGCATCTACTGACTGTGTTCGAAAACACGAGTGGTAAAAAGTTACCGTGTTCGAAAATTGTACAATATCTACCAGATCCATCTACCGGATTCATGAATAATCTAATCTCAAAAAAAAGTAGTGATGCAAAGCGAAGCGCGCACATTAAAAGTTTGTTAACTGTATCAAATTTCTAACCTGTTTCAAATTTTGTTAGATTATGGATCTACCCTGTTTACCACTTGCGTTCTTAAAATATCGATTTCGGTAGCTATAACCTGATAAAAAGCTGTTTACCGGTAACAGTTTACCGGTAGAATTTTCGTAAATACCTCATATAACTGACGGAAAGTAATGCGCTGGCCACATCAGATTTTTTTTGTATAAAATCAACTCCATCTATCACGTCTCCGTGTATGATCCGTGTACTACTTTTTATAAATTACCTATTGCATATGAATTTTGAATATAAATGTTTTGTTATACGTTTTGATTAACTTTTCAGGTGATGAAAATGCCTACTTCAGTCGATGCAAAGGCAACCAACAAATCTACTGCTGGAACCGCTATGATGTGTCCTCTGATGAAAGTCAATCTGACTGTAGTTGTGTTTGCATCCCTGGCTATGTGTGTAAGCCTGGATTCGTCAAGAACGACTATGGGTACTGCATTCCAATTAAAGAGTGCGATAGAATACGCGAAGTGGAGCTCAGCGTTTTTAATATAACCGAATAGGCAAGTGCGAAGCATTTGAAAAAATTAGGGGCCCCATTTTTTAATTAATACATTGTATATTGTATACTAGTTTATATGCTTTATTCAGGGGGCCCCGATTTTTTATTTGTCTAGGACCCAGAAAATATAAATACGGTACTAGCGAATTGTTAGAAATTGGCACATATGAATAACTTGTCTTGTAATGTTTTCTAGACTTTGGAATAATATGTATTTATAATTGTTTAAAAGACTAAATAAATAAGTAAATAAATTCATTTGTCTTGTTTTTACTTCCTTGTACAAAGTAAAGGAAGTATTGTATTCGCGAAAAATTTCGGTTTCCAGATTTCAACGGAAATATCTATTTTGGCCCTCCCTGAATCCATTCTGACTAATTTCGTCGTGATGTCTATACGTACGTACGTATCTCGCATAACTCAAAAACGGCAAGCCGTAGAAAGTTGAAATTTTGTATTTAGGATTTCTATAACATCTAGTTGTGCAAATTAAATAATAGGATTTAAAACTATTATTTTTAAAAAGTTTTATTTATTATCAGCAACAAGCTTAACAATTACAAGTATTGTTAGTCGGAGAATATTAGGACAGAACTGAGTTATTATCTCTAAACCTACAGTTTTTATACTATGTTTTGTTTATGTTTCCATTCTTGATTCATAGGAGAACAAAGGAATAGAATCATCGCCAGATGTTATTATCTATAAGGATGAAATCATCTATCTTATCTATTAATTATTGATATATATATATATATAACTTGCACCTCTCTTTTTGGTCATTACAAAATTTCCGGATATGGTACTTTATTTGAAGCCTATATAGATTTTAATGAAAAACTATACACTCTAAGAAATATCGTCCGTGTAAAGTAACCAAATCAATTGGTGAAGCAATTTAGTGTTAATTTTAACATTTAAATAAGTACATTTTTCGTCCGTGTTAAAAATATACGGTATAGTTAAATTTTGTCCGTGTTATTTTAATAAATTTCAAATATGTTAACCACTTATGGAGTAAATGAGATATATTACTCAAAAATATGGTTACTTTTAATTACCAACAATTTTTTGAGTTACTTATGCTCAACTTAGTGTACATTTGCACAATACGGTGCTGCAACTACACTATATTAGTAAAATAACACTCAACGCTGTTAATATGACGTGTAGTTCTACAAGCAGCGATCAAATCAGTACCAAAGTGTGGATTGTGCAACTGTGATATGTGATATACGTATTCTTGGTTTGATCTGTGAGATGAACGAACGTGTTTATTGCTACAAAAGGGTTATTAAATACATCAAAATGAGTATACAATATACCATATGATATAAAAATGAATAGTTCTAAATGAATTTCATGTGTTTTTTTTATACCAACTAACTTCCTCGTGCCAGAAATTATTGAGTCTATGGGTACAATATATTTTGTTTAAACTCTATAACAACTAAAATTGCAAAATTAGATGTGTCTGAAATGACTTCAATATTTTTAAATATTTGTTTGTACAAAGAACCATATATATGAAACGCTTTCATGTTCCGAGTTCCGATGGAAATTATATTATTAACATATTTTTGTACAACACAGATATTAGCGAAATATAAGATTTATTTAGTTATGTATTTTTTGATATAATAAAATTATATTATTTATATTTCAATGATATCCTTATTTACCTTATTTAACACATATTCTGTAAAAAAATTACTCAAATACGAGTAAATGAATACACCAAGAGGTGCTACTGAAACGCGTACTTTACACTATTTAGTGTAGAAGGTAATTAACTCGTACATTTAGTTAAAATACGAATTTCATTGTAAATTTTAACACGCACTAATATTTTTAACTAGAAATTTTGTGTTAAAATATTAAACCAGTTTCCAGTGTACTTTTTAACCAAACAGATACTTTGTTAAAATTACACGTAATCTGGTGGACCTTCTGGACCCAAATTTACTGTTAAAATTGGTTAAAAATTTCTTAGAGTGTATTAAAATATAATCCAAAACTTTTCAAATTTAGTATATAAGACTTTTATATCAATTGCTCACCGGAAGTGATACAACAGGGCATCTTAAAACGGATACATAGCTAAGTAATTCCTAAATAAAAGATAGGTATGCAATGCTTAGCGGTAGGTGAAA
This sequence comes from Harpalus rubripes, assembly GCA_963082715.1. NCBI lineage: Eukaryota > Metazoa > Arthropoda > Insecta > Coleoptera > Carabidae > Harpalus > Harpalus rubripes. Next base: position 31,887,897 of record OY720465.1, read on the forward strand.
ACGAAATTTTATGCCCATGTGGTGCTCATAGGGTACATAGGCATTACTTAAATTTTAGGAATTGGTAGTAGTTATACATTTGCAGAGAATTAACAATTCAGCGGCATAACGAAATATTATACCGACATAGTAGATAAAGCGTACTACCATGACAGACGTTACAATTAAAAATCAAGACAAATCTTGGACTCCCAAAAATTGCTGTTCATGATGAGCTATTATCGAAGTTGGTTGAATGGGAAGTACACTGCTATGCCGTTTGGAGTACCTGTATGATATAGCGTGAACAAACAGACCATACCATAAATGGACCGTTTACATCAAAAGAGAGAGATAGACAAAAATGACATATATGTAGTGCGCAGTAGGTTGTTTGCGCTTTGAGGAGACCAGTTACATTTCAAATAAAATTACAAATGGCGGAAAGTAAAAACTCTGGCAAAAACTTAAATTTCTTAAATAAATTCACACAAAGCATTTGTGATGAATATTTTAAAACAAGAGGAAGAGGAGATGGAATCAGAAAAAGTGATTTTTTGATCCACAAGATGCGAAATAAACACCACATAAAGTGACAGATAATTGCGTAGTTGCCAGTTTGATATTAGGAAAGTAATAAATAAGAATAAAATTGTTATTTTTTCTTTTAAATATATTTTTTTCATTATTAATTATTTCTTTATAGTTAAAGACAAAATTATATAAGTTTTTGTGTTGTTTAAATAATTTTTTATCGAAAATAAATGCTTATTCTTTTAATTATTTTACTTGACAACATGGTGCCTCCTCATCTCTAATTTCACTACGTGGCGCATAGAAAAATGACGTCAGGGTGCAATAAAAATGTAAAAGGTCCATTGTTACTTTTGTTGTACCAACATTTTCAACACGTGATGATAATGAATACCATAATGTAACATGGGACGCCCGCCGTCGCCGCCACTGTAAGCGAGTGTCTATTTATAGCGGTGACGTAATCGCGCTAGTAGCCGGCCGATGTAAACAGACTGGTCGCGACGTGTTTAATTACTTTCGGTCGCCAGAACCTTTTGTGTTCGAATATTCTAGATCTAGACTGTTCTAGAAAATAATGGCAGCTGTATATAAGGGACGTAGCTATGCTCGAGAGTAAGTTAGTTACAAACAGAGTCATAGAGACATTGACATGGAGTGTTAGAGAGGGTAGTGTTAGTGAAAAACACAGCAGTATCGTAGTGAGCGTATGCAGTTGGTGTCGAGTAGGTACTCGGGAAGTTACTGGTATATTGGGATAGCTGTGGATGTGAATATACTCGGTAGAGTTGACGAGTATTGGGAAGCTATAGTGTGCAAGGACAGTAACGGCGAGTCGGGAAGTTACTGGCATACTGGAATAGCTGTTAAAGAGAATACTCGGTAGTGTTGAAGAGTATTGGGAAGCTAGGTATACGGGGACAGTAACGACAAGTGGTAGTGAATACTCGGCAGTGATGTTGAAGAATTTTGGCATACGGAGAGTCTGTGATACTGAGGCTGTGGAAGTTAGACAGAGAGTTACATAAATAGACAGATAGTGTTGTGAAAGAGATGACTTCTGTCCGAACAGTTGAATATACAGACGCTGTTGAGTCAGTTGAGTATATAGACGCTGTGGAGGTCAGTAGGCGGACAATTGAACGTTATAAGTAGTGATATAAATATAGTGATATAAATATCGCGAAAAGTCTACAAGAATCTGCAACAGACCGGCAGTCTAAGATTGGAACGCGTAGTGAAATAAATAATATCATGGAAATAAATAGTAGTATTAATTGGTTAAATAAATAGTGTTAGTGTTATATAGTTAATTATAGTTTTAGTCTTAATTAGTTTTTAATAATTGTTTTATATTAGTAATAGTAACTTTCATTATAGTTTAATAAACACTTAATTTTAATTAGCAATAATTGTCTTATATTTACACTTCACCCAAATAAATAAATTAAAAACGATACAATAATAATTGATTCATTATAGAACTTATAATATATAAGTCCTATAATAAACAGCAGTATAGTACTCAAAACGGGGTTTATAATGAACGTATTATAAAAGGCAGCATCTAGTTTTTTAAAATTTCTTAATCTTGTTTTGACTTTCCCCAATAAATAATATTTTAGAAAAGTGAAATAAAAGAGAAGATTAAGAAACACAATGTTCTTTTATCTTTGGTAAAAGTATAAGAAAATTATAAATATTTTTAATAACCGTGAAAAAATGCACAATATTTAAACATTCTATCACGTCAGATATCCATAAAAATTATCACAATTTTCAAAACTTATAAATTGTAAGTAAAACTTAATGTAAGTATTAGTTTTGTTAAACTCCTAAAATGTTGTTCCTTGGTATTTTTCTCCACCTCTGGTTTCTTGTAAATGGAGATGACATTTTATTTAGACCACCACCACCACCACCACCTCCCGAATCATCTCCAGAGTCATCACCAGAGTCGATATCGTTTTCTCGACGTAAGTAAAATTAGCATATTCCTAATATACCGAATAAAACAATTCGATATTTTTCTATTACAGCCATACAATGTTCGAGATACGAACAATGGAATGATTGTATACCTGGAAATCAGTACTGTGGTCCACATTGTCCTGTAAAATATGAACCCCCTGCATGGTGTACAAAAGAATGTAATTTTGGTTGTGCTTGTAGACCCGGATTTATTCGAGATATTGATAGTGGAAGATGTGTCGATGAAAGATATTGTTCTGCACCAGGTGAGATTAACTTTGTTTCTTGAAGCTGTATGGTATACATGCGTTAAATCGTTTTATGGTGATTCTAAGTGTAGAATTATTGTTTAGTTATTCCAGTAGAGACATTTTGCATGTTCTTCTTGCGGTTTAAGAATCCCATTGCTTATTGCATAGATCTTTTCTAGATATTTTTAATCTGTGGTTTCTATCAAAACCAAAAGAATTTCAAAGTGTGGCGTAGTTAAATATGGACGTCTAAATAACTTTTGTTTTACCTTTGTCATACCATACTATATCATCGTGAATATCATAAAATGCGAAAAATGAGATACTTCATCCATCTGGATGAACTGACCAGACTTCAGTATTGATGAACCATAAAAATATTTTTAAAACATTTGCACTTCCGGTTTAATCGATAGTAACTTCTAACTTTCTTATTTACAACAAAATGCTATATTTTTACCTTCCGTCACCTTTAGCTAAGGAAGGTATTGTCTTTGGTCAAAAAATTCGGTGGTGAGTTTTTATTGAATAAGCACGTTTTAAGGTCCCTAAAATACGATTTTACTATTTTTACAATGATGTCTGTATGTGTATATGTGCATATGTAACAATTTTTTTTGTCTACGATAACTAATAATACTACAATTCCAAAAATTATAATTCTTTTGTATTCCTCTTCGTTGCATCCATATAAAGAGCTGATTAGAATTTGGTTATAATTGGTCAACAGTCATTTGAAGATTTTAACAGTTTTTCTTGAGAAAACGATTATAATTATCAATTTTTCGCATTTAAAATGTTATTATAAATATTAATTTGTATTCTCTATACGATTTGACTCCATTTTATACTTCATATTAAATGGCTAGTTATAAAATTACAAAGAAATTAAACTTCATAAATCAGCCAGCTATGCTACAAATAGCAACTATATTAATACTGTGTTCCGTAAGTCAACCAAAAAAACCAGTATCTAGATTTCGGGTACACCATGGTTCCTGAATATTTTCATCTATTTCGGGACAGATTGACATCGAATCACATGACATTTAAAATTGACACAAACTGACAAAAATAAAAGTTAACCAAATGAATGGTAACGTGGAATATGACAACGAAATTGAACATTCTATTATATTTAATGCCAATAAAAATAACACAACCAACAATATATCAAATATAAATAATGTTTTCATACTTACATTTATAATAATTACTAGTAATACCACTAATGCGGTTTAGATATTTGACATTGACATATATGGTTTGATTTTGTTATGATGGTGTTTGAAAGTAGCGGTAGTGTGGGTAAAAATACCAGAGAAACCAGGATTATTTCGTGGTTGCCGTGGTCCGACCTTTTACCAACCTTTTTCAGGAACTACGTTCCGAATAGAAACCGGTAAATAATTTCAGGATTTACGGAACATAAAACCGTAAACCTGATCGAACAGGTTGCGTTACGGAACATACTATAAGAAAATTCTGATTGAAAGATGTCAGTGTCAAGTGCATTTGACATATTCGTAGGATATTTGTATTATAATTTTACTTAAAATATAGGATCTTTTTGCTCAAAACTTTGTATGGAATTTGTATAAAATACATACAACTGTTGAAAGGTCATGTACAGACAAGAAATTTAGAATCTTTTGCAAGGAACTTTCTGTAAGGATTTTATAGAAAATACATAATCATTTACGAAAATTGTACCGGTAGATTCCGCGTATACCGACCGACTGCGTTCGAAAACACGAGTAGTAAATAAATAGTTACCGTGTTCGAAAATTGTACAATATCTACCAGATCCTTCTACCGGATTCATGAAGAATCTAATCCCAAAAAAAGGTAGCAAAGCGAAGCATGCGCGTTAAAAGTGGAAATGTGTTCAAAGTAGGACTCTGCTCAATTTGTTAAATTTCTAATCTGTTTCAAATTTTCAAATTTTTTCATAGGTTTTGGATCTATCCTGTTTACCACTTGCGTTCTTAAAATATCGATTCCGGTAGCTATAATCTGAAAAACAGCTGTTTACCGATATATACCGGGAACAGTTCGCCGGTAGAATTTTCATAAATGCCTCATTTAACTGACGCACAACTGACGGAAGGTAATGTGCTGGACACATCAGATTTTTTTTATTGAATATTGAAAATTTTACAGATGAAATAATATTTTACCCATGATCATAGGCGCCCACAGGGGGGGGGGGTCGAAAGGGTCGACTGACCCCCCTTTCATTTATGGACTGTATCCATTTTTAAAAATAAAATTACAATTTTATTTTTTCATTTCAATGTATCATTGTATTTTTTAATAATTATTGGTAATATTTTCTTATATTTTAATCAAAAATTTAATACATACTATCTATTACTAAGTACGAAATAGCTGAAGTGTCAGAATGAGTAAATTATGTTATGTACTGTTATTATATTACATTATCTTCGGTATTGTATTTTCTTGAATATGCCGTAGTTTATTCTACTCATTTTAAGATCACGTTCTTCTCAAAACTTTCACAATTATAGATTTTACTGTTATATAGAAATAGAAAAGTAAATAATGAATAGACATTGCATATTAATTTTTATTAAAAGTACCTACGTATGATTAGGGTTGCCGTATTTTGTGAGGAGCGCGATTTAATTAACATTTAATTATTATACATTTTATTTTGAGCAGTTCAATAGAATAATTATATTGTTAGTCAGTAATATATTTTAATTTAATGCAACATTGTATTTTCAGATTGTCTTTTTCTGTATACGCATTTTCGTCATAAAATATGGTCTCAATTTTTTAAGAATTTGTTAAATTTGCTTCATTGTAAAGAACTCTATATTATCTTACTTTGCATTAAAGCACGTTTGACCTTGAAAATGATTAAAAATTCGCCTGCGGCGCATTTTTTCTTACAACAAAAATTTCGACCCACCTTGTAAAAGAGTCTGCGGGCGCCCATGCCCATGATCAACCATATTCAGCACAATACAACTTTTCTTATTTTTTGTTTAAAATCAACTCATCTACGGCTTCTTATAAGTTAATATTGCATATGAATTATGAATATAAAAGTTTTGATTAACTTTTCAGGTGATGAAAATGCCTACTTCAGTCGATGCAAAGGCAACCATCAAGTTTATTGCTGGAACCGCCATGATGTCTCCTCAGATGAAAGTCTATCTGACTGTAGTTGTGTTTGTATCCCTGGCTATGTGTGTAAGCCAGGATACGCCAAGAACTATTTAGGGTACTGCGTAACATTTAAAGAATGCGATAAGATCGAACAGCCCTTTCCAGAGACTGACCCAGTAAAATAAGTTTGCTTCTTTTAATGATTTTTAATGTTTTGTTTGTATTTTGAAACAATGTTTTAAAATGTACAAATTATGAATGAATAAATAAATATATGTATAAATTTTGCATATCCGTGTATGTTTCTAATAAAAATCATTATGTTCAAAGATGTTACACTGGCAAAATTGTTGGCCTAACAGAAGATTGCCAAGGTTTGTACAGGATGCGGCAGAACCAGGGTATATATGAAAAAATGTTTTTATTTTTGAAATCAGTAGGACTTACCATTTTATACTCATTAATTTTTAAAAATAATGTCTTTAAAATGACGGTCGTTAGCTGCAATACATTGCTGGAGCCGATTTCTGAAGTTTGAACAGTCCGTTGACACGCGGGGTATCGCGTTTACTTCTTCAACAATCTGTTCCCTTAGATCTAGCAGGTTTTGGGGGCGACGTTGAACACTTTTTCCTTTAGATATCCCCAAAGAAAGAAGTCGCATATGCTTAAATCGGGCGATCGCGCAGGCCACCCCACGTCACCTCTCAAAGACACTAGACGTCCAGGAAACATTTCTCTTAAAGCGTTTAGAGAATTTCGGGCTGTGTGGGCTGTGGCCCCATCCTGTTGGAACCAAAAGTCCCCTAATCCCTCTTCTTCAACAACCACTTCCAATCGGGGCTGCAGAAACAATGTTCGACTGCTGCTCTCACTAGCTCCACATTTTCTGGTGTTCTGATGGATCTTCGTCGGCAATGTGTACCTATTCTTAGTGTGCTACCAGTTTCCTCCAACTGTCGAATCCAGGACCGAATTGTGTTCGCAGTAGGAACAGCATTATTTCGCGGAATGTTGAACCGTCGCCGAAAAGCTCTTTGCGTCGCAATCACAGATCGGTTGTTTTCATAAAACGCACGCACAGCAAAGCCACGATGTACTCCGGTCCAAACCATGTTGGGTACTAAAATGGGGATGCCGACAGAACAAGAGGAGATCTAGTGCAGCTGCCTCCCCCGCCACCGCCCAAACACCTGCCACTCCAAACTGCTCAATTGGTTCTGCCGCACCCTATACATCTTATTATAATCCGTCACTCAATAAGTTCATAGGATGACATATGGATATTACCATTATTGACATATCCATATGATTTTTAGGAAGTACTAACCTTCAAACGATACGCGTCAAAATTTTATGACAATATTACGTTTAGTTCAGTAGTTACAGTGGTTTTAGTGACGCTACTTTTGTAATTTTCAATACAATGGAAAAATCTGAATTTCGTGTATTGATAAAACATTGCTTTTAATGGGAAAAATACCGTTCAAGCAAAGCAATAGCCTGACAAGTGTTATTCGGGCTCTTCTTCATCGAGATAAATGGTAGAGAAGTGGTTTGCTGATTTTAAATGCGGCCGTACAAATACCGATTATGCTGAACTCTCTGGTCGCCCAAATTCAGCAGTTGTTCCAGAAAACAAAAAAAGTTCACAAAATGGTCTTGGCCGATCGTAATGTGAAGTTGCGTGAGATAGCTGACACCTTAAAGATATCAGAAAACAGTGTTTTCGCCATTTTGCATGAACATTTGAGCATGAGAAAGCTGTGTTTGAAATGGGTACCGCGTTTTCTCACAGACGATCAAAAACAACACGTTGACGATTCAGAGCGCTGTTTAGAGCTGTTTCAGCGAAACGAAATAGTTATTTATGTAACAAGTGTGTAAAGTGGTACTTTTTTGGTCGAGTGCGATGTTGTACACACGTGTTGCATACAAAATTTTTCCTACAACCGAAATGGTATTGATGTTTCTCATAATACTGAGTGTACATGCATCCAGCAGCTTCATATACTGTTAGTACTCTTTCTCATAACACTGTACAAATGTAACTTAAACACTTGGAAAAATATCAAATGTTGTTAATGGTTGTTTTTGTATTAACTGTATAAATAAAGTAAAGTTATGCAAAATAAATGTGCTCAAAAGTAAAACAATATAAAAAGAGAAATGTAAACAAAATTATTTCTTTGGATTGTTGATAAAACCAGCACAGTATTTAATATTTTGTCACGTTAAGATTAGGAAAAATATTGTAACAGGTAAATAAAACTTACAGTAATAATTTTATTGTTAAACAATTCAAATGTCGATGTTACTTGCTATTTTTATTAACGTCTGCTTTCTTGTAGTTGGACAAGATGGATTAGCACCAGAAATGCCTATACCAATACCGAGACCAATACGTATACCGAGACCAATACCACTACCGAGACCAATACCAACACCACAACGTAAGATAAAAGAGGCATTTATTATTATTTATCTTTTTACCTTCAGTTTTCCGTTACCTATAGGTAGGGAAGGTATTGACTTCGGTCAAAAAATTCAATGAGTTTTTAATGAAAAAGCACGTTTTAGTGTCCATACTATTTTACTATTTTCACGATGATGTCTATATGGATGGATGGATGTATGTGTTTATGTGTGTGACGATTCTTTCGGATCGCATAACTACGAGTACAATACCGCTTTTCCAAAAATTATAATTTTTGTGTATTTCTCAGGTTTCATCCATATGAAGAGATCATTACATTTTGGTTATAATTGGTCAACCGAAAGTACACTCGTTTGAAAATTATAATAGTTTTTCTTGAAAATGCGCTGTTAAATAACATTTTTTCACAATTAATGTAATTATAAATATTGAAGAATATTTTATTCTCTATAGAATTTTATAGTATTTTATACTCTTCAATGGATATAAAATTTTAAAAATCTGATGTGGCTACACATTCCGTCAGTTCCACATATTTTGTACAAATTCCATACAGAAAGTTTGTACCTAAGATATTCTATATTTCCAGGAAAATTATAACACAAACATTTCAATTGCACTTGACACTGTAATCTGTCAATCAGCTTTTTCTTAATGTAGTAGCGGTTTTTATGTTTATAGCATAGCTAGCTGCTTTATGAAATTTAATGTGTGTGTGTGTGTGTGTGTGTGTGTGTGTGTGTGTGCGCGCGCGTGTGTGTGTGTGTGTGTGTGTGTGTGTGTGTGTGTGTGTGTGTGCGCGCGTGCGTGCGTGTGTGTGTGTGCGTGTGTGTGTGAGTGTGAGAGAGAGAGAGACGATTTTTTCGTCCTCGATAACTCTTATAACAAACTTTCAAATATATCTATTTTCCGTATTTAAGCTTCCTGCATTCATATAACGAGTTGATTAGATTTTGGGTAAAATTGGATAAATGGAAGTGATACTTTACTTGAAGCCCATAACAGTTTTTAATGAAAAATTAAATTAAAATATAATCCAAAACTTTTCAATTTTAGTATTTAAGACTTTTATATCATGAGAAACAACATATTAGATGTTGGCTAAAATTAATCAACCAGAAGTGATACTTTACTTGAAGCTCTGAACAGATTCTCGTGAAAAATATATTATGATTTAGTATTTACGACTTTTATATGAAGAGGAACAACATATTAGGTTTTGGATACAATTGATAAACCGAAAGTGATACTTTATTTGAAGCTCTGAACAGACTTTCGTGAAAAATATATTAATACAATCGAAAACTTTTCAAATTTGGTATTTACGACTTTTTTATTAATGAGAACGACATATTAGATGTTTTTTAAAATTGATAAACCGGAAGTACTTCTTTACAGGAAGCTCTAAACAGATCTTCTTGAAAAAATATATTAAAACATGATCCAAAACTTCTCAAATTTGGTATTTAAAAAACGTGTATAATTTGAAACACGGAATTGACGGAAGGTCGTGTATTGGCCACATCAGATTTTTTAACTCTATATCCGTTGAATATAAAGTATAAAATATATTCAAATCGTATAAAGAATAAAATATTCTTTAATATTTATAATAAGATTAAATATGGAAAAATGATATTTAAGAGTGCTTTATCAAGAAATCTTAAATTCTTAAAATGAGGGTACTCCCGGTCGACCAATTATAACCAAAATCTAATCAGCTTTTCATATAGATGTAAGGAAAAGAAATACGCAAAAATTATAATTTTTGGGAAGGTGTATGTTATTATAAGTTATGCGATCCGAAAAAATCGTCACACACACACACACACACACACACACACACACACACACATACATACATACATATATACATACATCCACCCATACATACAGACATTATCGTAAAAATAGTAAAATCATATTCTCGGGACCTTAAAACGTGCTTATTTATTACAAACTCACCATCGAATTTTTTGACCAAAGACAATACTTCCTTACCCGAAGATGACGGAAGGTAAAATATAACTATTTATTTGTCCCAATATATATTTTCAAACATGATGTACCTAATGTAGTAAATTGATTCCAGCATATCCATGTCCAAAGCACGAAGAATGGTACGACTGCAATCCTGGAAGCTGGTTTTGTGATAAACACTGTCCTTCGGAATTTGAACCCCTTATGATGTGTATATTAGAATGCAACACGGGATGTAGATGTGAACAGGGCTTTATTCGAGATATAGCAACTGGTACATGTATCGACGAGAGGTATTGCTCTGCACCCGGTAAGACAATATTTTTTATTCTAATGGAATTCTTAACTGAAATGGAGTATAGATATAGTGATTTGAGATGTAACTGATTTCTACCTTCAAGATAGTACTAAACTAAAATATTTTTAAAAATAATTTTCAGGTGATAAGCACGCGTATTTCAGCCGATGTAAAGCCAACGAACAAGTCAACTGTTGGAATCGCTATGAGCAATCACTTTTCCCCAATGAAAATAAACAGGATTGTGATTGTCCTTGTATACCTGGTTACATATGTAAGCCAGGATATGCCAAGAACTATTCAGATTTCTGTGTACCGTATGACGTGTGTGATAGTGTTGTTACCGATTGAAGCTCAATGATAATTTTACTTTACTATTTCCTTTTATTTAATAAAACGTATTTAAATTTGTTAATATGAATAAATAAATGTATTTGCACGCCTTATTCTTGTTTATTTAATAACATTAACAAAACAATAAAAATGTAACATTTCCTTTAAATATTTTTTAAGCAATTATACAGGCTGTAAATGAAATAAGTACATTAAATTGAACCAGTAATATAACTCGTCGAGAGCAACAATATTTCTTAATAACTTTTTCTCGAAATCGCATATTTTTTTTAGCATTTTTACAACCCCGTAAATTGACGAGTCGTTCCAAGTATTTTTCTAATAATTGAATGCAGTAGCAATAGCTCTGAAAAATTATGTTTTAGCAATTGACAGTCCTGTCAGTTGTTGCAATTAAATTTTGACATTAGTAATAAACTTGTTTATAAGGTAAAATTCTGTCAAAATGCTTACGTTTACAAATAGCGAGTACCCAGATATTGTAATTACTTACCTATGGTTTATTTATTTATTCGTATCTTTACTACATTTTAATTTTTAGTTATAGAGTTGCCAACGCATTTAGACGGGGCGTTTCCAAATCACACTGTTCCTAATATTCGCACATTTGTTAATCTTGTAATTTTTAAAAAAGCAACAGTTGTATCCATACGATGTGCAAAAAGTTCAATGTTTTCAGCACATAACAGACTTCAATTTTGGTGTATTTATTATGCACAATACACATCTCGACAGACGAAAATGTTGTAAAAATTTTCATTAAAAAATATTTGGGCGGGAACAATAAATGGATGACTAATTATTGGTACTTATGTACCTCGTTTAAATGCAGAAGAGTTTGTACTTACATTTTTTGAATAACCTATTTATGCTATTATGATTTGTCGACGATAAATAATCATCTCATAACCTAATATATAATAACTATGCTTTTGCTCTTCCTTGTCTTCCTCTATTCACAGGTGATTAAAAGCCTGGTTTAATACACAACTTTATAATTTTGTTATCCAAAATTATATTTCTTTATTTTAAAAATTGTACTATTACGAATTAATTAATAATACATGTTATTTCCGTTGATTCGTTTATTAATTACTGTGACTGCAAGTTCAACCGATAACCGACAATTTTTGAGCTGTTTGTATCCCACTTGAATACGGCAGCAGCCATTTGTTCTCCATGGGCGGGTAACGAAGTATGCAGTAAATCTTTAAATAAATTTAACTCAAAATCTAAAAGACTTAGAAAAAAAAGTTGTTAAGAAATATTGTTGCTCTCGTCGAGTTACATTACTGGTTAAATTTAATGCACTTATTTCATTTACATTTCCGGCTAACCAAAATCTGTTGTTACTCCAATTGATATAAAAGTCTTATACACCAAATTTGAAAAGTTTTGAATTATATTTTAATATAGATTTTCATTAAAATCTATTATAAGCTTCAAATAAAGTACCATTTCTGGAAATTATGTACTGACCAAAAACGGAGGTGCACAACTAGATGTTATAGAAGTCCTAAATACAAAATTTCTACGGCTTACCGTTTTTGAGTTATGCGAGATACGTACGTACAGACGTCACGACGAAATTAGTCAGAATGGATTCAGGGATGGTCAGAATGGATATTTCCGTTGAAATCTAAAAACCGAAACTTTTCGCGAATACAATACTTCCTTTACTTTGTAAAAGGAAGTAACAAGCGTATATAAAAGTGACAAAATAAAGAGAGACATGTATAGATGCATTAATAAGAAAATAATAACAATGTTTTTGCAATCTAATACTTTCTATCATTGTATTGAGGAGCTATAGTAGTTAATTTTTATACTTTATGACATATATTGAAATTTGATTATGGTCGCATTGACAATATCGTATCGAATCGAAATGTCAAATGAGTCGTTAAATACAACTGTCAAAATTTTGATACTTTTTTTGTTAACCTCTAATTAAGACAACTATAAGGGATGCAATCGGTCATTAAACATATGGCAAGATTGGCATGTAATAGTTGAACTATCGAATTAAAATGTTGTTGCTTTGTATTTTTTTAAATCTTTGGTTTCTTGTGCCTGGAAAAGATGGAGCACCTCGGGACTGCCCCCCAATGCCACCGGACTGCCCCCCAAGACCGCCGGACTGCCCAAGACCAAGACGTAAGCAAAAATAAGTTTTGATTTATTTTTACAGGACCATAATTTATTGAAATAAATAAAATAGATTGACTTCACAAACAGGTATCAATCAATGTCACAACATAAACGTCACTCACAAACGGAATACGATAATACAAACCAAATAGGATAAGGGGGTCTATTTTAATTCGTAGCCATATGTGCTATCTGCTATAGGCGGTGTGCACAAAAGTAGTCAGCGCCGACAGCGGACAAAAATGAGAAAATGGTTACTCATTGAAACTTAGCAAGGTTATGTTTTATGTCAGAATAATTTTGCAATTTCTATTTTATAAAATATTTGCAATAAATGCGAATGATAGGACGTCAAATATTATGTGATGCATTGGGGGATGTAATAATTCTCACAAAATTACCGATTGAAGTATCAAATTTTATAAATTTCCTAGAAGATTATATGAGGAACAGATGTTTAAGAAAATAACTTTTCATCAGATATCTTCTACTAGCATGAAAAATTCTTTTAGGTATACATATTTTCTCATTGGAAAAGATACTTATCGTATGAATAAAATTCCAACAATAGTCGTCTGATTGCAATAATGAATTATATAAAAATGTGTTTCTTAAGTTAATATTTGAACAAGATATAATACAAGAAGCAGAAAATTGTCTTAAAATTGTAAAATATTTGCAGTTGTATGAAATAGAAGTCTATTTTTGACATAATTCGTCTATTTATTATAGATTTTGTACATATTAGTGCTATTCTATACCGTTCTATAAGCTCTGTAGACTCTGTAAGTAACCAACGTTACAGGATGTAAGCAAATTGCTATTCTGTAACCAAGGTACAGTACTGTAAGCGCTACAGAATTATAGAAATTTCTATAAATCTAAAAAAATTAAAGAAATATGGAAATTAAAAGCAAAAGTTAACAATTTTTATTACTTATATCTATTATTAAATGAAAAACATAGAAGGTATTATACATCCTTCCAATTCTTATAGAAATTTATGTTTAAAAAATTATTTTAGCATGAAAATAGTGAAGATTTTTCTAGACTTATCAAAATACATTCAGATCAGTGTACTAGATAATGAATTACATTATTAATTAAGAAATGTTTTTAAACAAACTCATTGTAAAACTTTAATTAAAGTGACTTTTTTTCGTTAATATAAAGTTGAATAATTTTAAATAGCTATACTTAAGAATTTGTCATAAATATTGATTCAAAGCTAAAGACAAGAGCAGTTTCCGCCAGTCAAGATAATTTGAAGAAAACCCTACCTACTTGTACGAGTACAAATTAATGGTAGAGAACTGTTCACAGTTTCATAGAGCAATTCAAACAGTCATTAAATGATGACTGCATAATTAGTATTAATAAAAATTAAAACACAGGATTACCTGCAAAAAATCAAAATATAACGTATTCTGATTCAATAATTATATATTTCATTTAACCATAAACCTATATATTACATATGTGTAAATCTGATGTATTTATAAAAATTGATAATAATGAATAAATCGTGATGGAATCTATTGCTTATTCAACTACATAAATATATTATGGAATATGTATTTTTGAACCAACATACCTACCAATTTCTAGTGTATTATTTATATAACAATCGTTTCTATTTCATATTTTTTAGAATGCCTACAAAATTACTGTCAAATATACTGTAGCATATTTGACAGCTGGACAGGAATGAAGTTAGGCATTCTATAAGAATAAGTCTGTAGCGAGACTTGTTTTAGAGGGAGTTACAGAATAGGTAATTTTACTACTCTGTAAGTAGTCGTCTTACAGAGCTCTATAACTTATAGAGTTTATAAAGCAAAGTTACAGAATAGCACCAGTTAATGTTAAAGATAGAAATTCACATGGTTCGTATTTTTCGTGTATTTTCTTTTCCGAGCTTGTGCAACTGACTCCACTTAGAGCCTGGTATATTTTCAATGAAGAATCTTCTTCATTTATTACGAATATAAAAGAAATATGCTAACATCATCCACTGATATCGTAATATGTAGAAACTTTCTTCTTTCCAATCATTCAAGTTGTCCAACTTTTTAATCTCAATTTCCATGTATTGTGCATCTTGTAACATTTAACTAATATTATAAATTATAACATAAATTTAAATATGATAAAATGGTTTACAGAAATCACACATATTATCAGGGCCGCGCCGTGCGGGTGGGCAGGTTGTGCCCCGCACAAAAGCGCCTGACTTTGAGGGGCGTCGGTTCAAGATAGTAAAGTAAATAATAGTAAATTTTTATAAAATGCTATTCGTAAAGACAAATTACTATAAAACTAACAAATTAACGTGATAGAAGTGAACAATGGGTCGAATTCAGCACTCTTCTTTAACTAAAGAAGCTTATCTAAAAATAACAAAATAAAGACAGACATATGCATCGATACATTAATAAGAAAAAGATGCAAGTTGTTTCCATAGTTACTAGAAACGGTCGCTACACTAGTGAAGAGTGCTGAATTCGGCCCAATATATTTTTTAATTTGTTTGCATTAGAGCTCTAATTATAAGTAAAATAATTATCGTATCAATCGGTTCGTTATTATTCTAGCATTATTATATTGAAATAACAACTATGAGAATGTTGATTACAACAATAAATATATTGATTATAACACAAGAATATTGATTACAAGAATGAATCCCACAATGAATCCAATATTTAAATACCTATTATCATTTTGCGAAGAATTAAATGCATATACAATTCTGAAATCTGTTGTAAAATTGTTGATTACAACAAACGATTTTGATTATAACCTATTGATTACAAGAATAAATCTAATAAAATTTCGTCAATATAATAAATCTAGCATTTTTGAAGAACAAAAAGTATAGTTTAAACTTTAATTAGCAAATTTTACATCATGAGGGGAAGGGGCGCTAAAATGTAACAAGCACAAGGGCGCCTAATACCCACCACGGAGCGGCCCTGCAAATTATGAGAAAAAATATATTTTTTCTACAGTCTATATACAAAGTAGCTATTTGCGCTCTTTTTTGTCAACGCAAAATGTCACTTTGCTGCTCTAGAGCGACAAAGTAGAAAAAACGCTCGCTCCTCAAATTTCTAACTATACAATGTTGAGAAATGTTACTTGGCTACATTCTTAATGGAAACGTTTAGTCAGGAATTAATGACACTGTAGTTACACATTACCCACTTACATAACCAAAAAAAATACCGCACTGCTGTGAAAATAAAATAGGGCATTCATTTATAAACGAAAGTCTAAAATGCTTAGATTAGATTGAAGCAATAGCTCAAGAGGAATGGGAAATACCGATAAGTAAAAATAAATAAGAAATAATTTTTTGTTATGGTGGAGGACCCCATTGTGGCGACTGTAGAAAAAATCTTGTGTGTGTTTCGAGCGCAAATGGACATTGTCGATTTCGAGAGAATGCCTCGCTCCTGCGTCGCGCGGCAACAACCTCTCAATCGACAATGTCCCATTTTGCGCTCTAAATACACAAATAGCTATTCTGCCGCAGTACCTTCGCTGGTATTTTGACTTTTTTGATTGTCACATCACATATATAGCATTTTAAACATTTTCTTTATTCATTTCAATATAATATGATGTATAATATTCATACATAATAGCAACAACTCAAAATAAAATTGTAAATTGTATCACTTTCTCGAAATGTCAAAATTGATTCGGTAATCAAAAATGCTAATGTAGCCGTTAGAGGCGCTGACGCTCAAATGTGCACATCGCCTATATGTGTTATTCTGAAGTTACTGAGATGGCTATTTACAGGAAATTTATTTATATAGCGGTATTATACAAGCGCGTTGCGTGGCAGTTGGCAGTACACGGTATTTGAATCTGACAGTTTTCATTTTGACTATGGATGATCGTGTCTTTTAGTCCATTGATTAGAGACATAAAAACGCTGTTTTGGTGCAAAAGGTTGAGTTTTGAAACTTGGCAGGAGAGTAGACTTGGGGACCCTAAGTATGACGCTAAGTTTGTTACTTCGAGGGACCGCCACTCGCACCGCCATCTTGAAAAATGGTGGCCGAAATCAGTTTTTTGGCAATATCTTCTTTACAGTATTTCGTAGACAAATAGTATATTAAAGAACGTGTTTTTTTCGCACGCGTCAAAATTTAGAAAACGAGCGTTAGCGAGTTTTCTAATTGACAAGTGCGAAAGAAAGTCTTATAAAATGAGTTCTTTATACTATTTTTTATATTTTGCGCCTTCTACAATTATTATTTACTTACTCAATTTGTGATTATATTTGTAACCATTAGTACATTTTCATGTAAATAATCTTGCCTAAATAAATAAAAAAAAATAATAATAATTTCGACATTATATTATTAAAATGAATTGTCAATTAACTAAAAATAAATTAGGTAAAAATGGGTTAAAGAAACGTCATTTAGTACCAACCGTCTAAAACAAAAAATTGCGTATCGAAATGAAGGTCATTACGATAAGCAATTGCGTATCGTAATGACTTCATTATGAACGCAAAATATAAATAAGTTATTATTATAAAAATTGAAGCTTGCAATATTTTATACAAAAAATCTGATGTGGGCAGCACATTACTTTCTGTCAGTTCCCTATTTTTTGCACAAATTCCATATAAAAAGTTTCTTGCACAAGATTCCATATTTCAAGTACATTGCCTTCTGTCACTTCTATGTATTTTGTATAAACTCCATACAGAAAGTTTCATGTACTTACCTAAGAGATTCTATATTTCCAGTGTCAATATTACGTATTTTGTAGTCAGGGCCAGATTATCCATAAGGCAATATAGGCAGTTATCAACAAAAAATATATAGAAAATATTGTCATTTATTCTTTTCTGTCTAGTAGATTTGAATCGAATATGTGATTTGCAGGCCCGGATTACCCATAAGGCCACCCGTGGCCATGGCCTAGGGCTAAGGCACGGAGGGGGCGCACATCGAGTAGTTAAATAAATGAGAAAATCTCAAGAGCTGTTGCGCAGAAAGCAAAACTCTATATTTCTCTTTCTCTCTCCCCTATTGTCTGACCTTTCTCTAGCTGTCTCTCATCTTGATCTGCGAATTTCATAGCTCATGACATTTAACACCACCTCTACTAGACGACGTAAACAGTCATATTTGCTTAATTATACAAAATCAGTATAGTAGAGTGATTGGTAAATCCTGTTGAGCTATGACATTTGTCGAAGATTTTAAATAATTCTAATATTTATATACCGGGTGTCTACATATGAATCTTAGCAAATACAATGGTAAAATTTTCATGACTGTAAACCTGTTCAGAATTAAAAACTGCATCTAATAAGTCCAGAATTATGGTTTACATGTGTTTGATTTGAGAGATAGAGAAGCAGAATAAAAATGGTAATCTTTAGCTAATTATAAAAAGATGGTAAATGTAACTTTGATGACTGATAATGGTAAGTATATTGAAAACAAATTTCATAAGGCAATCTGTTAACCCACGAGTCCAACTTTGGAAAATGAGCCGCTTTGCAGTGAGTTTTATTAAGGACGAGTGCGAGCATAGTTCTTATGAAACATGTTTTTATATAATTTTTTCTATTGGGGCAATTTTATAATTCTATTAGATTTTTAATAAATACGATTTGTCAAATCAGTTATGTTGGTAGCACTTCCCTCTAACAAATTGAACTTCAGGGATGAAAATTCTTTGTAGACTATCAGCAATTTGATGTTGATATATCATTTATGTATCAGTTTTAAAAGCAGTAAGTCACACCACTTCTAGAAAACAAAAAGCTCCAAAAACAGTACGTTTATAGATCTTCTTAACATGTTTTCAGTGCGTTTATAGACTCATAAAGGCACCGATATAGAACAAGAATTTAATGAAATCAAGCATTATTAAAACACGGTATATATTGAGAGGGTGAGGGGGGTGCAGTCATGAATTTTGGCCTAGGGCGTAAAGAAATGCTAATCCGGGCCTGGTGATTTGGCCGTTGTTTTAGGAAGGTGTTGAAATCGAGAGCCGATATTTTGTTGTAAATAGACAAAGAGACTGATGCTGAAAATATTTTATTTGACAACTATGCCGTAAAATTTTATTAGTTTTCGATAAAATAGACCATATTACTTTCTCAATACGTACCTATACGCAAAATACACCAATCATATGCTTAAGCGTGCAACATTTAATTTTTTTTTGTTTCTTTGTGCTAAATATATATTGCTTTTTACCTCCCGCTAACCTTGGTAAGAGAGGTATAGGGATCGTGCTAAAAATCGCATATCGAGATTTTGGTAAATGACCACGTTTTAAGGTCCCTAGAATCCAATTTTAACATTTTCACGATGAGATCTGTGTGTATGTGTGTATTCGTGTGTGTGTATGTGTGGATACTCCTCTCTAACTCAAATACTATCATTAAGAAAATTTTAAAACTTTGTATTTCTACCTTATACTCTTATGGGAAGAAGCCAATAGATTTTGGTGTAAATCAGAAAAAAAATATTATTATTCGGAAAATTTTGAAACCGTGTATTTCGACCTTGTACTAATATGGAAAGAACCCATCAGATTTTGGTGTAAATCGGATAATCGGAAATGGCACTTTACTTGAAGCTCAAAATAGTTCTTCGAAAAATACCTTCAAATGTGATTTATTCGAGATATGTGTTATTATAAAAATTAAAGATTATTAAATTTTCTACAGATTTGCATAAATATTTTAAATCCCGGAGCCTACGCACAACTCCTTGCATGGTTACACAGTTTATACCACAAATGCATCTAACTGACAGATAAATGTAACTGTCAAAGAACTAATCATATCAAATTAATAATAGTAACGTTTTCAAAAGAAAATAGTAAATGCCTATATGGAATGGATCTTAATTCCAGCATAACTAAATATATATGTATATTTAAATTAATAAAAATTAAATAGCGGGAGGTATTGTGTTGGCCACAACAGATTTTTATATTATATTGTAGTATACAGGGTGTTAATACTAAGTCGTTACACCCGAAAATGGTAGATAGAACTCATTAAAACAAACAACTTTTCTTAGCTCAAATTTTTGATTTGGAGCCCCAGTTCATAGTTATTGGCGTTCTCTTGTTTTCCGAAAAATCTCCCTTATTGTAAGGAATATTTAAAAAATACAAAAACTTTCAGCATTTGCTTTCGGTTCTCTAAAACACTTGTATTTACAATTATTTTCTATTTCATAAAATAACAAAATGGCGACCAATCAAAAATTTCAAAACAAGATATTTTGAAAACCACCCCATCGATTTTCGAAAATAAAAAATTTTTAAAATCCATAAACTTTCTATTACAATATTTGTCTGAAACATTTTTTTCTATCTGTCCAAAAAAAAGTTTTTATTCACTTACTTGGCTTGCATAAATATTAACAAACTAACAAAAGCATTTAAAACGAAGTAGCTTCTGAAAACAATGAAATGTATGGGCTGGAATCATAGGGGAGTACGTTATTGGACCCTACATTCTCCCAAACCGATTGAATGGTGAAAATTATTATAATTTTCTTGGATACTGTGCTGCCGGAACTACTTGAAGACTTGTCACTAAATATAAGACAGAGACTTTGGTTTCAGCATGATGGGGAACCGGCTCACACAACGCGAGAAGTCACCGCATTGTTAAATAGAAAATACCCAAATAAGTGGATTGGGAGGAGAGGTCCAGTTGCGTGGCCAGCCCGGAGCCGGAGCCCCGACCTAACTCCACTAGATTTCTTTTTTTGGGGTCAGATGAAGACCTCTGTTTACGAGACACCGGTGAACACAGAGTTAGAACTAGTGGCTAGAATCGTGGCTGCAGCAGAAGATATAAAAGAGAAGCAGGCAGTCCTTGCGAAGGTCTCCACCAACATCAAAGCACGCTGCCGGGCTTGCGTTGCTGCGAATGGTGGCCACTTTGAAAATCATATTTAGTCCCACCCTTGTTGTTTCATTGTTTATTGTTTTATTTTTCTTGTTTGTTTCTTGTTTTTCTTGTTTAATGACAGCAAGCGTAATTTGTTTTAAATGATTGTTGCAGTTTGTTAAAATTTATCTTGCAATTCAATTTGAATAAAAACTTTTTTTGGACAGATAGAAAAAAATGTTTCAGACAAATATTGTAATAGAAAGTTTATGGATTTTAAAAATGTTTTATTTTCGAAAATCGAAGGGGTGGTTTTCAAAATATCTTGTTTTGAAATTTTTGATTGGTCGCCATTTTGTTATTTGATGAAATAGAAAATAATTGTAAATACAAGTGTTTTAGGGAAACGAAAGTAAATGCTGAAAGTTTTTGTATTTTTTAAATATTCCTTAAAATAAGGGAGTTATGACAATTTTTCGAAATACAAGAGAACGCCAATAACTATGAACTGGGGCTCCAAATCAAAAATTTGAGCTAAGAAAAGTTGTTTGTTTTAATGAGTTCTATCTACCATTTTCGGGTGTAACGACTTAGTATTAACACCCTGTATATAAAAATTTTAATAGCACTTTAAAAGTTTTGTTGTGGATGGGGGGGGGGGGCGTTTCATATATAGTTGCCTATGGGCGAAAAAAGTCATAATTCGGCCCTGTTTGTAGTAGAATCCAGGATACACCAAAAAGTTGCAACTTTGTAATTTCAACTATACATCTAATATAAATAATAAAGAAAATAGCTATTTGCCCATATTTTTTCAATCACCCTGTATACCTAAATAGTTATTTGCTTACAGCTCAATGTTCACTGAACGAGGTAGTGGATGAATGTGTCAACTGGAACAAGTACTGCAACCCACATTGTCCTTTGCAATTTGAACCAAAGATAGGGTGTACAAATGACTGTACTGTAGGTTGTGCATGTAGACCAGGTTATATTCGGGATATAGATACTGAACTATGCATCGACGATAGATATTGTCCTGCACCAGGTAAGAACATGATTTTTTTTATTGTGTAAGCTTTCTTAACTTTCGGTGTTAAAGTTAAGAAAACTTATGATCCATAAACAAAAGCGCAATAGTGGCCTATTAATTTTATACAATACTTCAAATAAATGTTGTAGTTGTAGAGATTTAAATTCTACATCCAATTTTGCACATTTGGTAACGGAAAAAATTGTATTTAATATTTATTTGAACTTACATATAACTTTTATTTTAAGTCAGATAGAAAAACTCTTCAAATATAATTTATATGATATATTATTGTCTATCTACGTACCATATGCATTTGTATACAGGTTGATCTGTTTAAGCGCAACAATATGTAACTTTATATTTTTTAATGGAACATCCTATATTTATTTATTTATTTTGATAGTAAATTAGATTCCCTTTTAAAAAGTATTAAGTAATAAGGGGTCTAAAATTATAAATTAAGAAGTTATTTACGTTCATAAAAAATAGTAGTTCAGAGTGGAAAAAACCATAATACAAAATTTTGATCCTTTTTTATTAATACTTATTTTCAAAATTACACTAATTCCAAAGAAGCTATTAAAATTTAGTGACAGACTAAATAATGCAAAATTATAATAAATGCTCGAAAACTTGTAATTCAACTTCAATAGATTTTTCTATTATAAATATTATATTAACGTAACCATCTCATCTTTACTAAAATTTGTATTATTCATTTTCACATCAACATCAACAATGATAAACTAATGCCCGGTTGCAGAAACGTTAATCAACGCGTTGTTCGGTTAGCGCTTCATCAAAACGAACAAATGCAACGCGATTTTTTGACAGCAATGATTTAAATGTCATAAGAACAAGGAAACTGATTCGAATTTGTTCGATTTGATGGACCGTTAATCGAACAATGCGTTGATGAACGTTTGTGCAACCGGGCATAAGAGTATTTGGACAACTTGTTTGTTTAAATTAGAAACAATTGATCAAATTATCCATAGCTTACTTTGTTAATAATAACATGATAGAAACATATCATTCAACGAATAAAGGTAAATAACTTCTTAATTTATAATTTTAGACCCCTCATTACTTAATTTCCATTCATTTTTCTAAAATTTTAAAGTGACAGATTCGTTTTCTAAAATTTCAAAGTGACACATAAACTGACAGTTGTTTACTCTTTTTATCATATTTATTTATTTGTGTTATGGTTACTAACTACATGACTTTAGTAAAGACGTGCCTTTTTTCTATCTTGTTGATCACTTCATTCTAGTGTTTAACAGACATGTTAAAATTTATGATTTTAACAGCAGTGTCAAATTTTCGCTTAGAGAATACCAAAAAATGAATTTATTGTTAACAGTCATGTTAAAATATAATTTTTTAAAGGCATGATGAAATTATATTTTAACATGACTGTTAACAATAAATTCATTTTTTGGTATTCTCTACGCGAAAATTTTACACTGCTGTTAAAATCATAAATTTTAACATGTCTTTTAAATACTAGAATGAAGTGATCAACAAGACAGAAAAAAGGCACGTCTTTACTAAAGTTATGTAGTTAGTAACCATAACACAAATAAGTAAACATGATAAAAAAAGTAAACAACTATCAGTTTATGTGTCACTTTGAAATTTTAGAAAACGAATCTGTCACTTTGAAATTTTAGAAAAACGAATGGAAATAATGCTTCGGAAAATAAATAAAAATCTGCTGCATAATCATGTCTCATTTTTAGGTTCTATATTAAAAATGAATTACATTAAAATGACAAATTATTAAGTCATCATTAGGTATGTAAAATTTCTTTTTCATCCTCAGAACAGAATTGACAATCCACAATGTTAAGTTTCGTTGGTTTGACGAAAAAGGTAGGAATAAGAAATTTTAATTGCATTTAATACCTACATTATAATAAAGTACTACGTTCTACGATACATCTAAATCGTGCTCTCGGTATACTATTCAAAGGTTCAGTTGTGTATCTTTCTCGAATTATGATAATTAAATATACCTACTGACAACACGCTGTGATACACAAAGATATACGATGGAACATGTGACCGTTATTAAATAAAATACTTCGTAAAACAGTTGCATATTTTATTAAATATCACCTAGATATTTTTCATATTCATCCATGGTAATTTTTTTTTCGTTTTCTATTACAATTTCATTAATTAGAAGTGCAACATATTCAAATGCTGTGATAATTTTATTGTATAAACGTATGTTAAAATTTTAAAGGCATCGATTTGAATGACGTTGAAATATACAGTTTTAACACTTAATTTTAACACGGGTGTTAAAATTTTAACAGAATTGATAGTTACAGAATAGAAAACATATTTTAACAGCAAGTTTATTTTTAACATACTGTTTAAAATTAACAGTTTCCTTACAGAATACACCCCATTATGTATTTATTGTCCAATGAAAACTAGATTACACCTTATTTAGTAACAAATTTTGGAGCGTAAATTTTTTCTCATCTTTTGTTACATATGTTATTATTGTGTATAGGCCACTTTTGTGCAAGGATAGACTGTTGCCTCATATTAACCGCTTGTATTCCGCGTTTCGTATTACACCCGGTATACTTCTTCTACCGTTAAACCATCGTCCTTATTATATCATAAAATATATTCTTGGTTTCAGGAGATGAAAACACGCATTTTACCCGTTGCGATGCCAACGAACAAGTCTACTGTTGGAACTGCCATGACAAACCATTTTCCTACCATGAAAATAAACAGAATTGTGTTTGCATTCCTGGTTATGTGTGTAAACCAGGATACGCCAAAAATGCTGCAGGATACTGCGTACCGTTTGAAGCGTGCGATAATATCAATGTACCGCCGGTCGGTGCAGAAGAATAATTTTATTTGCCATAATGTTTTACAAACTTTGAAAGTGTATTTAAAATTATTTAAATGAATAAATTAAATATATTCACTTCCTTTTTAATACAAATGGAGTCTATAATCTTTGCAAAAAAAACCCTTCTGGGCCTTAAGATTAAGATGAAAGAACATAAATGGGCCTCTAAAAAAGATTACCCATTCAAGGCAACTACGAGCACAGTCTACTACATCTATTCCCCGATAAATACCGGGTGTCTTAGGCCAATCGACACATGGGGGTTAACATAGAAAATTAGTTAATTGTAAATAGTATCTCCCCAGTGCAAGATATTAAGTTGAAATTTTATAAAGGGTTTTTCAATAAGGGCGGGTCGATGTTGGCAGGCTGTGGCGGCGATGTTGTTTTGGTGGCGTCTGTCAAATCTGTTGTTTATTATTCTGTCACAGATGCCAAATCACCATGGCAAGTTACACGATTGAGCAGCACTTCCAAATGATAAAACTGTATTATCAAAATGAATGCTCGTTAGTGAAAACGTTGCGCGCGTTGCGCCCATCTTACGGCAGACGCGGTGGCCCTTCAAAGTCGACTCTCCAATGTTTGGTGGCCAAATTCGAGACGACCGGTTCGGTAAATAATCAGCCAACACCCGTACGTCAAAGGAACGCCAGATCGGCCGAGAACATTGCTGCGGTCCGAGAAACTGTGCAGGAGAACCCGAGGCAATCAATTCCTCGCCGTGCACAAGAACTCGGCCTTTCGCAGACTTCAACTTGGCGAATTTTGCGTCGGGACTTGGGCCTACACCCGTACAAGATCCAACTGACCCAGGAGCCCAAAGTTAATGACAATAGACAACGCCGTTTGTTCGCTGACTGGGCTTCGGAGCGTTTGGAAGAGGACCCAATTTTGGCCGAAAAATCATCTTTAGCGATGAGGCGCATTTTTGGATGAATGGCTATGTTAATAAACACAATTGCCGTATATGGGACGACACCAACCCACACGAGGTTCACCAGGTCGGAATGCATCCACAAAAAGTTACCGTTTGGTGCGGATTTTGGGCCGGCGGCGTCATTGGTCCGTACTTTTTTGAAAACGACATTGGTGAGGCCATCACCGTCAATGGCGAGCGCTACAGAACGATGATAACAGATTTCTTTTTTCTCAAATTAGATGATATGGAGGTAGAAGACATGTTTTTCCAGCAGGACGGCGCTACGTGCCACACATCAGACGCCACAACGGACCTTCTGCATGAACGATTTGAGGGTACGGTTATATCTCGCAGGGGTGACGTGAATTGGTCACCAAGATCGTGCGATTTGACCCCACTAGACTTTTTCTTGTGTGGTTTCCTGAAGTCGCAGGTCTATGCCAATAAGCCGCAATCGATGGATGCCCTTAAAGTTAACATTACAAATGCCATCGCTCAAATTCAGCCGGATCTATGCGGCAGAGTCATTGTAAATTGGACCACTCGGATCCGTGCCACCGTGAGAAGCCGCGGCGGACATTTGAAGGATATTATATTCCATACATAATGGCATACATTGGCCTTTCAAATAAAAAAAGAATTTCGTTAATACCTCACACACATCTTGTTTTATTCCATTTCAACATCGACCCGCCCTTATTGAAAAACCCTTTATGCTTATCAGGGGATACTTATTCTATGGATTATATTTCAAATCAGTCAATTTACGTGTATAATATTAGAAAAAATTAAGAAAAATTGTAGAATTCCCAGGATTGTTCTTCATATCACGAAAAAAATCTGGTGTGGCCAACACAATACCTCCCGCCATGTACAGCCCGAGTCACAAAAAATATTTAAGTTTTTTGGATTAGCGAATTTTACTCTAATTTTGACAGTTATTTCTTAAAATATAGTCTAATCTAATCCAAGTAACTACCTTTTTTTTAAATCCCTCAACAGGATTAAATCCCAATTACAGAGTGGTTACACATCACACATCCATGCCTTAGTGGGATTCGAACCCAGAGCCCCGATGGCACTCATGACATGAGGCGTTGCTCTAACCATTGAGCCACCGGAACTATAATAAAATGAAGATTGAATTTTAAATATCGGGATAGAATAGAATTCAGTAATCCAAAAATGAGGATTACCTTAAATATTTTTTTATATTTTGCGTTCATAATGAAGTCATTACGATACGCAATTGCGTATCGTAATGACATTCATTTCGATACGCAATTTTTTGTTTTAGATGGCTGGTACTAGATGCCGTTTCTTTAACCCATTTTTACCTAATTTATTTTTAGTTAATTGACAATTCATTTTAATAATATAATGTCGAAATTATTATTATTTTTTTATTTAGGGAAGATTGTTTACATGAAAATGTACAAATGGTTACAAATATAATCACAAATTGAGGTAGTAAATGTTATTGTAGAAGGCGCAAAATATAAAAAATAGTATAAAGAACTCATTTTATAAGACTTTCTGTCTTATAAAACACGTTCTGTAATATACTATTGTGAATCGTTAATTTATATTAATCTAAATACATACCTACATATTTACTTATGCTGAAAACTGTATTGAACTTCTTTTCCATTGTTCTATATACTTTTTCCTATTTAAAACGTTACTAATATTATTTTGAAATGATTAGTTCTTTGATAGTGACATTTATCTGTCAGTTCATACATTTGAATAACTACGTACTGTTTGTTTAAAGTGTAGAATCTGGGATTTAAATTATAGATAATTTTATAAATTTATCCATAAAATAGATAGAAAAAGTATTAATGCAAATCGATAGAAAATTTACTAATCTTTAATTTTTATAACATTAATCTCGAAAAAATAACATTTACAGGTATTTTTCGAAGAAAAACTATTTTGAGCTACTAGTAAAGTGCCATTTCCGGTTATCCGATTTTCACCAAAATCAAATGGGCTCTTTCCAATATAGAAAAAGTTCGGAATACAAGATTTCAAAATTTTCTGAATGATACTGTTTGAGTTAGAGTGGAGGATCCACATACACATACACACATACATACACACAGACATCATCGTGAAAATATTAAAATTGGATTCTAGGGACCTTAAAACGTGGTCATCCAAAATCTCAATATGCGATTTTTAGCACGATCCCTATACCTCTCCCTTACCAAGGGTAGCGGGAGGTAAAAATAGTTTCCAAGCCACGGTTCTGAAAGTATGGTGGTAGCGAGGGCGCTTGGTAATAAACAAAATTCGGAGAGACGGGTTCGAAACCAGCCGACAGCAAAACTTATTTTTAAATTTTTACTTTTCAAAATAATTTTAATTATTAATATTTTTTACTTCCTCGTACAAAGTAAAGGAAGTATTGTATTTGCGAAAAATTTCGGTTTCCAGATTTCAACGGAAATATCCATTTTGGCCATCCCTGAATCTGTTCTGACTAATTTCGTCGTGACGTCTGTACGTACATTAAAACAGGCTAACCGGAAGTGATATATTACCTGAATTGTTAACAGTTTTTCTTGAATAAAATGGTTTCATTTTGATTTTAGAAATAAATGCTTCAAATAAGCATTTTAGAGAATTAAATTCTGCGTCTAGCACATCAAGTATTATTACGTACGTACGTACGTATCTCGCATAACTCAAAAACGGTAAGCCGTAGAAAGTTGAAATTTTGTATTTAGGACTTCTATAACATCTAGTTGTGCACCTCCCTTTTTGGTCATTACATAATTTCCAGAAATGGTACTTTACTTTCAAATATAGTATATAAGACTTTTATATCAATTGGAATAACATAGCAGATTTTGGTTAAAACAGGCTAACCGGAAGTGATATATTACCTGAAGTTGTTAACAGTTTTTCTTGAATAAAATGGTTTCATTTTGATTTTAGAAATAAATGCTTCGAATAAGCATTTTAGAGAATTAAATTCTGCGTCTAGCACATCAAGTATTATTAAATTAGTCCTTTGTATAAGCGAGATATGTAAATTTAAAACTTATATACTTTTTGGTTTTTGTAATGAAGCTTGCTATGGATTAGGACAAAAAATAACAAAAAAATAAAAAATAGATGTTAATGTCAAATTATGTCAAATACGTGCAATTTTATAATTGAGTCCATACTTCATATTAGTCTTGCGTACAAGGAAGTCGTGTGGTGTCCACATCAGATTTTTTAATCTTTCATTAATATTTCATAAAATGGATATGTTATACGCAACACAACTTAGTTATAATATAAATCGCACTAAATACAACAGCAAGAATTAAAAATTTACAACAAATATTCGAAATGACCACCATTTTGTACTAAGTAAATTCGGAGACGATCATAAAATTGTTGTCTCACTTTGCTCAGCTATCGATTTGAAATAAGGCTGTAATCAGTTCTCATTGCCATTATAAGATCTTCTAAAGTTGTTATAATGGCCGTAATTTTTTTTATTTTAAATGGCCCCAAAGAAAAAATCTAAAAGGCAGGAGATCTTGCAGGCCATTTAATTGATCCATTTAAACAAATGCAAAAATATTTATTGTAATCGGTGTGATTCAGATTTTATAAAATATAATTTATGATTAAAATAATGTTTATATTTTATTAAATATGAATAAAAGATTAAATACATATTAATGATAAAAATTATTTTGAAAAGTAAAAATTAGAAAAATATATTTGCTCTTGACTGGTTCCGAACCCGACTTTACCGATTTAGTTTATTACCAAGCGCACACGCTACTATTATGCTATTTGAACTGTTGCTAAGGAACTATTTTTTCGGGATATGAACAACAATTTTGGAATTTCGATAATTTTTCTTAATTTCTTCCAGTGGCGTCGATAGACCATTTCTGACAGGCTTGCGCCCTCCCTGTTTAATTTTGCGCCCTCTTTCCGTGTTTTTATTTAAATAAATTATTAAAAACCAATCTGATTTTTTTACTATTTTATTATGCACTTATTTATCTGCAATAAGCAGCGAGACGATTATGTACCTACGACTTTAGCCGAAGAGGAAAGGTTACCGCTGCTCTAAAATATGAAGCGAAAATTCAAATAAACTATTATTCACGAAAGATGACTATTCAAGGTCATTTGTGAGCCATCTGATATAAAATTACTCGCAGATAACTTCACTGCATTTCGTAAGCGTAGGCGTGTAACATGGAATATTTATGGACACATTTTAACTGAAAAAATAAGAGTCTGTTATTTAAAAATTATGTTTCGTTCTAAATAATGGCTTTGTGAAAGATTTATGTTCTTCACTTATGTTTTTGCAAAATTCAAAAACGTAGTCTTAACTATAAACCAAGTAATAATAATTTGATTTAAACGGCAACGCCACTGGGTAAATATTAGCACAGAGGGCATTGTAGTAGATAATTAAGTATCTGTAATTCTACGACATGCGCCCTTATTATTTATAATGTGTTAGAAAGTAATGCCACTATTTACGTATATCTGTCCCACCACATAAATTAAATAGACATAGGTCAAATAATATTTCTCTTTCTAATACAAAATGTTGCCAAGGTACTGCTGTAAAGTGAAGTGTATTCTTTCTTCGAACAAATTACCTTGAATAGTCATCTTTCGTGAATAAAATAAATAAATAAATATATCATCATGGCATATTACCCATTGCTGGGTGTGCCAATCTGCTTGGTACGCAGATTTCGGTAATGATGATGACATATTTGTACCGTGCGGGCGTTTACCAGGCGTCACCTCACGGGCACTCATTGCTGGCGTGGAGAGTGCACCACAGGGGTCAATTTTGTGCTATTTACAATTCGAAATATTTGGCGTCGGTCGGGATCGAACCCGGTTCCCCAGATTCGCGACCAAACACTCAGACACGCGGCCACGACACCCCATAATAATGAATAATAGTGTAAATTATTCCTGTATTAGAACTATTAACGCATTAAAAAATTCAACACACGACAAGCATCCTTCCGATACTAACCTGCATTTTAAAATAAAAATTATTGAAATCTATTAATACTGGACTTTTCTCGTTTTGCCATTAAAATCAAAGTCAAATACTAATAGATTTCAATAATATTTTTTTACCTTCCGTCACCTTTAGGTAAGGACGGTATTGTCTTTGGTCAAAAAATTCGATGATGAGTTTTTACTCAATAAGCACGTTTTAGAGTCCCTAGAATACGAATTTACTATTTTTACGATGATGTCTGTATGTATGTGTGTGTGTGTGTGTGTGTGTGTGTGTGTGTGTGTGTGTGTGTGTGTGTGGATGTGTGTGTGTGTGTGGATGTGTGTGTGTGTGTGGATGTGTGTGTGTAACAAAATTTTCGTCTGCGATAACTCTAATACTACAGTTACAAAAATTATAATTTTTTCGTATACTTCTTCGTTACATCCATAGGAAGAGCTGATTAGATTTTGGTTACAATTGGTCAACCGGAAGTACCATCATTTGAAGATTTTAACAGTTTTTCTTGAAAAAACTATGTTAAATATAATTTTTTCACATTTGATGTTATTATAAATATTAAAGAATATTTTATTCTCTATACGATTTGACTGCATTTTATACTTAATATTAAATGGATATTGAGTTAAAAAATTATAAAGAAATTAAATTTCATAAAGTAGCCATACCTGTGGAAACAACTACTATATTAAGAAAATTCTGATTGAAAGATGTCAGTGTCAAGTGAAATTGACATAGTGTGTCTGTTTTATAATTTTACTGGAAATATAGGATCTTTTGCTTTCTCTATGGAATTTGTATAAAATACATACAACTGCTTTAAGGTAATGTACAAGAAATAATAATAATAAATCTTTTTTTTCTGCAGATACATTACACTGTATATAGAAAACGTCACAAAATAATAATTTTCTGTATGAAATTTGCATAAAATACATGCAACTGCCGGAAGCTAATGTACAAGAAATAGAATATTTAATTTAGCAAGAAACTTTCCGTATGAAATTTGTACAAAATATATAGAACTGACGGAAGGTAATGTGCTGGCCACATCAGATTTTTTTTAATTCAGGTTAATATCGGAAGTATGCGTGTCGAGTGTTGAGTTTTTTAAAATGTTAATAGTTCGAAACAATTAATTAAATTTTCGCTTCATATTTTAATACAGGGGGAACCTTTCCTCTTAAGAAAGGTACCTACTATAAGAAATCAAAATGATGCACCATTCAGGCTATAAAAGAGACGAAATTATTTAAGGCTATTCCATTGCAAGGACATAATGAAACAAAAAATTCAACAAATAAGGCCAATACTCTAGTTATTAAAAAATTTGATCCTTTTCTCCAGAATTACAATGTACCTCAAAATGCACATTATTGTTCACTACGTCACAAAATCATGTTATAGAGAGTAGTGCAAAATGTATAATAGGCTAAATAACTCCGGAAATTAATAATTGTGATTATTTTGCAATAATAGTAGATGATCCTCGGGACATCACTGCAGAAGAACAGATAAGTATTTGTGTTCGCTTCATTACATCTGAAAATCTTCCAAAAGAAATATTTTTATGTTTTAAACATGAAAAAATTTAAATGCAGAATCAGACTGTCAAAAATTATTTCGTTCTAAAGGTGCGCCCTGTTACGCCCTCCCTGTTAAAAGTACCTAGTGGCGCCCCTGATTTCTTCTAGTATTACACATGTAAAGTATTACACATGTAAATTGACTAATTTAAAATATAATCCATAAAATTATTATCCCCGGATAAGCATAAAAAATTTCAAATTAATATTTTGGTCTGGGGAGATACTAATCACAATTAACTGATTTTCCATGTTAATCCCCCATGTGTCGGTTGGCCTAAAACACCCGGTATAAACATTTATTGAGAAACGAGTAAAAGAATGATATAAACAATTTTTAAAAAATTTGGTAGTGAATTTCTCTTGCTTAAAATATAGAATTATGAGTGTAAAGGTTACCAATAATCGCTAAAAATACAAAAAAAATGTTTAATATAATAGCACGTTCTAGATAAAAATTATCAATTCATTTTCAAAATTTTTGTATAAGAAAAAGAATGAAAGTAGAACACAGTACGTATTGGTTAAACTAGAGAATTAAAATGTTCTTGTTACTAAGCATTTTCATAAACTTCTGGCTTCTTATAGCTTCTCAAGATGATGCGAAAAGGCCACCTTGTAAGTAAAACTGTTATTAGTACTAGAATAAAATCCCGTTGAACATCATTTAATAGACATTTGCACATTCAGAAACAAAAATTTAAACAGTGTGTAACTTAAACACTGTTTAAAATAATCAACGTTGATTTGTTCATTCACAAACACGGTAACTAAATATTACTTATAACATTTTTACGATGATGTCCGTATGTGTGTGCGTGCGTGCTTGCGTGCGTGCGTGCGTACGTGTGTGTGTGTGTGTGTGTGTGTGTGTGTGTGTGTGTGTGTGTGTGTGTGTGTGTGTGTGTGGATGTGTGGATGTTGGATTCACGATTTCTTAAATACTATAAGACTTAAGACATTTTTAACTACGGATTCCTCAATCTAACAATAATAGGAAGAGTTGATTAAGTTTTGGTAACAATTGGACACCGGAAGTAGTAGTTACAAGAAAAAAACATCTAAATATTATTTATCGAAAATTTATGTAAATACCTACTTATATTAAAGAACGTTAAATTCTTTATGCGATAAATATAAATTCATTATTATATATCTTCTATGGATATAGAGATAAAGAAAGGCATATAAAATAATTTGATGTAAAAATTCTCAGATCAAACTACTACAAGGCAAGAAATTCAAATGTTTGTAATTGACACATAAATGTCACTGTCAAAGATATTTGTATGCCTCTGTCAAAAATATTTGTACATTATTATGAAGATTATGAAAAAAATCTGATGTGGCCAGCACATTACCTTCCGTCAGTTATATGTATTTTGTACAAATTTCATGCGGAAAGTTCCTTGCTAAATTAAATATTCTATTTCTTGTACATTACCTTCCGGCAGTTGCATGTATTTTATGCAAATTTCATACAGAAAATTATTATTTTGTGACGTTTTCTATATACAGTGTAATGTATCTGCAGAAATAAAAGATTTATTATTATTATTTCTTGTACATTACCTTAAAGCAGTTGTATGTATTTTATACAAATTCCATACAGAAAGCAAAAGATCCTATACCTATTTCCCGTAAAATTATAAGACAAACACACTATGTCAACTTCACTTGACACTGACATCTTTCAATCAAAATTTTCTTAATATAGTAGCTGTTTCCACAGCTATGGCTATTTTATGAAATTTAATTTCTTTATAATTTTTTAACTCTATATCCATTTAATATTAGGTATAAAATGCAGTCAAACCGTATAGAAAATAAAATATTCTTTAATATTTATAATAACATTAAATGTGAAAAAATGTTATTTAACATAGTTTTTTCAAGAAAAACTGTTAAAATCTTCAAATGAGGGTACTTCCGGTTGTCCAATTCTAACCAAAATCTAATTAGCTCTTCGCATGGATGTAACGAAGAGAAATACGAAAGAATTATAATTTTTAGAATTGTAGTATGGAAGTTATCGTAGACGAAAATTTTGTTACACACACACACACACACACACACACACACACGGACACACATACATACATACACACACACACACACACATACAGACATCATCGTAAAAATAGTAAAATCGTATTGTAGGGACCCTAAAACGTGCTTATTCATCAAAAACTCACCACCGAATTTTTTGACCAAAGACAATACCTTCCTTACTAAAGGTGACGGAAGGTAATAAAAAAAAGTCGTGAATCCAACATCCACACATCCACACACACACACACCCGCACCCGCACCCGCACCCGCACTCGCACACACACACACACACACACACACACACACACACACACACACATACGGACATCATCGTAAAAATGTTATAATCGGATTCTAGGGACCTTAAAACGTGCTTATTCACTAAAATCTGGATATGCGATTTTTAGCATGGATACAATAGCTCCCTTAGCGAGAGGTAAAAATTACGAGTATACTTTTTGGTTTTTGTAACAAAGCTTGCTATGGATTAGGACAAAAAAGTAGAAAAAAATAAAAAATAAAATTAATGTTAATGTCAAATTACATCAAATGCATGCAATTTTATAATTGGATCTATATTTCATGTTGGTCTTGCTTACAAGATTGTCGTGTAGTGTCCACATCAGATGTACAATGCTAATAAAAATAATATTTTTTCAGCATTTAAATGTCCTAGATTTGAAGTATTTTATGATTGCGCTCCAACTAGTTCTAAATGTCAGCCTCATTGTCCTATACCAGAAGAAGAGGAAATGGCGTGTCCTGCAGTTTGCACAGACGGCTGTATTTGTAAGACAGGATTCATTCGAGATATTGCAACTGGACGATGTATTGATGCCAGATATTGTGCGGCTTTAGGTAGGATATTACTATTTCTGTACAAAAATATATATTTTTCTTTTTCTTCTTCAAATATTGCACTTATGTTTTTGGAAAGAGGTTGACTTATGGTTAAACTATTATTAACGAAAGATGACTATTCAAGGTCATTTGTGAGCCGCCTGATATAATATTACTTGCAGATAACTTCATTGCAATTCGTATACATAGGCGTGCAACATGAAATATTTATGGACACATTTTAACTGACAAAATAAGAGTAATTTATTTGAAAATTGTGTTTCTTTCTAAATAAAGTCTTTCTGAAAGATTTATTTTCTTCACTTATGTTTTTGCAAAATTCAATAACATAGACAAAACTATAAACCAAGGAATAATAATTTGATTTAAACGTCAACGCCACTGGGTAAATATTAGCACAGAAGGCAGTGTAGTAGATAATTAGGTATCTGTAATTCTACGACATATGTCATTATTATTTATAGTGTGTTAGAAAGTAATGCCACTATTTACGTATATCTGTCACACTACATAAATTAAATAGACATAAGTCAAATAATCTTTCTCTTTTGAATACAAAATGTTGCTAAGCTACTGCTGTAAAGTGATGTGTATTCTTTCTTTGAACAAATGACCTTGAATAGTCATCTTTCGTGAATAATAGTATAGTTTCGAACGGCTTAAATTTTAAACGACACTTAAACAAAAAAAATGTTCATTGGAATTTTGGCAGCAATGTATCATTTGACATTTCATTTCAATGTTATATTGTCAACTTAAGTTATGTTGGTGCAATCGGCTATTATTTGCGTACACTATTATTCACGAAAGATGACTATTCAAGGTCATCTGTTCGAGAAAAAGAATACACATCACTTTATAGCAGTAGCTTAGCAACATTTTGTATTAGAAAGAGAAAGATTATTTGACCTATGTCTATTTAATTTATGTGGTGTGAAAGATACACGTAAATAGTGGCATTACTTTCTAACACACTATAAATAATAATGACGTATGTCGTAGAATTACAGATACCTAATTATTTACTGCACTGCCCTCTGTGCTAATATGTACCCAGTGGCGTTGACGTTTAAATCAAATTATTATTCCTTGGTTTATAAGTTAACTATATGTGTTTGTATTTTGCAAAAACATAAGTGAAGAACATAAATCTTTCAGAAAGGCATTATTTAGAAGAAATATAATTTTTAAATGAATTACTCCTAGTTTTTCAGTTAAAATGTGTCCATAAATATTTCATGTCACACGCCTATGCATACGAAATGCAATGAAGTTATCTGCAAGTAATATTATATCAGACGGCTCACAAATGACCTTGAATAGTCATCTTTAGTGAATAATAGTTTACCAGGATTTTTCGTATCTTATTTTTTTTACTAAAATTTAACTATACTCTATCCGTTTTAACTATAGAGCGTTGGGTGAGATAGGGCTTAAAATTCTAGCTCTCTGATTGGTTCAAACGTGAACCGAGTTTACACAGTAAAATAATTGACGCGAAATTTAAATTTGCTTGACAACTTAATCAATTATTTTGCCGTCTGACATAAATATATAAATGTCAACAAAGTTAATAGTACACGATTTATTACATATTATCAATTTCTGTTCAGTTCTGTTTGTTTGTTTTTTTCGTTTATATAATTTTCATAGTATTTTGTCATATCTCATATTACATAGTTTTCATAGTGCGCGTTTTCTTAGTTTTTAGTTAGTAGTTCGTTAGTTTTGTTATTGTTCTCTTCGTTAATATTATGGATAAAAATCCTAAACCTGGCTCTGCCAATGTTTCAAAATATCCAAAAGGAAAGGTCCTCCGAATTGGGAAAAAAAAGTGGCGTATAATTTATACTGCACATATCGTGCCACGAATGCATATTCCAAATTAGCAAGTGTCCAAATTGTGGCAGCAGAACTGAGCATAGGACGATGTAATATTTGGAAAGCTATAAAAAAACATGGGGAAAAGGGTCATTTGAATCACCCCAGGAACAAAGAAATTAGTTTAGAACATTATTTTGTTCATATTTAACGGTGTATATAGTTTATACATATAATGTATATATTTTAGAGTGTAAATATTTATACACTGTAAAGTTTTGGCGTAGCTGGACCTACCTTTTTGGGTTGAAACTATATGCAACCCCAAGGTAGAACTATCCTTCCTTATTAAAAGGTCGATGCACCAATCTCTGCTTAGGGTAGGAAAACCTACCTCACACCCAGGTAGACATGATGCGACCCTTCATATAGTGGGATGGAAATACCTACAGAGGTTTATGCAAATGCTTGTAAGTGATTTATAAATATCATAGCACAAGGTACTTGCAAATATCTGTATGGTCGTTGAAAATGCTTTATAGTGATTTGTAAATAACGTAACACAAGGTACTTGGAAATATCTGTATGGTTGTTAGAAATGCTTTATAGTGATTTATATGATCCCCCACATAAGGAAGTTGCAAATTCCTTTAAAAATATTAGGATTTAGGAAAAATAATAAAATGTTTATAATAATAAAAATTATTATTAATAAAAAAACAAAAAACATAATAAACAAAAAACATATTAAAGCCACATATTATAAAAAACACAAATAAAATAAGTATACATTACAAAAAAACACATATAAATAAATACAGTTGGTACATATTATTTAAAAAAAACCGAAATATAGAACATGTAAAATCATACTTCCGTACTTCCTGCTTTCTTTTCCTTTAGGCAAAAGAGATTTAAATAAAAGTCTTCATCTGAATCAATAAGCAAAATTAATTTTGCATATTTTGTAAGAATGTCGAAAATCGCCCCAAAAATAACAAATATTAATGATTTATTGGTCAAGCTTTGTTTAGTTTATTTATATTATTACTTGTAATTTCTGTTCGAGTGAACAATTATATATTTAAATTATAGATCATTTTTCACTTAAACAGAAATTAGAAAAAAGACCTAATAAAAATAAATTAACCTAACTTGATAGATAATTTGTTAATTTATTTGTTTCATTTTCATGGCTAACGCTATTTTTGGGGTGATTTTCGACGTTTCAAATTTGTCATTAGAAGGCATGCAAAATTAATTTTGCTTATTGATTCAGATGTAAGTATGATTTTACATGTTAAAGTCCTATGTTCGGGAGTTCTTGTCACTATATCATATAAAAAAAAAACACATAACTGAAAAATAACTTTACATAATAAGAAAATATATACATGGTATTCATAGTCTTAATCAGATAAGGTATTAAACAATCTCTGGATTGTGATATTTTTACAAGGGTTTATTAATTTTATGACAAAATCACTTAAAAACGTAAGTGTTTTTTTAAAAGCCGGAGGATATTTTAAATTGAAAATATATATTGCGGCCATCAAATCGATGACCGCATCAGTAATGGTTTTACTTTCGCAAATTTTCATTTTATCTATGCAAACGTAAAACAAATTGTTTAGAAAAAGATCATTGTTGCTGGGTACTGCTCCAACGATTGCAGGTCCTGGGGGAACATTATCAGTAACTAAAATGATCTTCTGCGTATCTTCTTGCAGCAGGCACGGTAAAATTATCATGGCCGTGTCTAACGAAAGATCTGTAAACAAAAAAGATTATTAGATTTCTTTTCAAAAGTAGGTATACTTAATACAAGTTTTTCATATACATATATAAATATATAATAAAAATATATTGTTAAATGAAAAATAAACATTAAATAGTCACTGTGTGCGGAAAGATAAAATTCTATAATTTCGATATTATACAATTACGAATGGAATAAATGAAAATCTATAAATAAAAAGAAAATGAAATAATATGTAGAAATATAAAATAAAGAAAAATTACCTTGAAAGTTATTATTCTTATATGTAAAACGCAGTTTCTCAAAATGTCCACGTTTTTCGGATATAGATACCATCTTCTTTATACTTGGTTGTGAGAAATATTGTAGTAACAATTCTTTCATAATATGTAATATTATTACATTTGTAATACCTCTCTAAATCAAGATGGAGCTAAAAACAGTAGAATATTAGTTTTCATATACTTAATTTATAAAACATATTTTTACCTGATTCTCAAGTCTTAAGACAGGATACATTTCCAAAATTTCTTTCACTGTATTTTCACGAAACATCCCAAATCTGTGTCCTTTAGTACGCTCCATACGATCAGATATTATGAGTAAGTCGGGTGTCGGATTGTTTAATTCTAATTTCATATTATTTATATGTGTTTTAATTGTGTTGTTGTCTTCCCCAATTACGACTGGAATTTCAATATTGTTCCCTCTGTATTGTTTGGAACTGTCTTCTGTAGCGACGTCTTTTTTCATTTGTGTTGCAATTTTTTTTCTCATTTCAAAAACTTCTTCGTCATCTTGCAGTTTGCCTCTTTCTGTCTTAAATTTGGTTTTTAAGCTTGCTAACCAAGTGTCCTATAACAATATTGGTACGTGTTATATTCTATAGTTAGTACATAAATATACTTACATAATAATTAGAATTTTTTATGTATAACTGCCTAGGAATTTGTTTATCCGTCAATCCTGGATAGACATAAATTAATTTTGGGCACACCAAATTGTACTCAGCTGATGTTGGATATAATACTGCACTTAAAAACAGCCATATTGAATTTTCTAAAATATACGTTATACTCGACGTTATATTATTGAAGTATTGAAAAATGAACAAATACTACGAAATCAAGCAAAATAACATTTGAAAACTTACCAGATAAATAATGCACAATTCCACTATAGAACAACTGATCAGTTTCACTGTCGACAATATGATAGAATTATACGTGAAACAAGTTCGCATCTCCTTGACACCCCCTACCCTTACCCAAGAAATATTCGGTTATTCCGAGCTAGCCGAAAAACCCATTCGGGTGCTTTGACCTTGCAATGCACGTGCAATGCTATCACAATTTCTGAGAAATGCTAAACATCATTTATTTCAACCACTTTTCATTTCCAAAATGTTACAGATGACTAATATCATTTGCTATTTGTTTATATTTACTACGTTTACATGCAGTTTTGAAAATGGTTTCAGTTTTCAGTCAAAATTATGCAAAACTGTTTACATGCAGTTTTCAAAACAAGTTTAAAAATTGATTTGAAATCAGTTTCGGCGCATGCGCATTTAGCTGATGTAAGTGACAGATCCTCTTCACTCCAAATACTTCGTTTTGCTATTATTCCAATTATTTTTATACTTCGTACCAGTACGCACTAAAACTACACAACTGTCAGTATATTTGAAGGTTAGTAACACAAAGCGACAGCAACGTTATGTTCTGTACGCATGCGCAGTATCGAAACTGAATTTTAAGTGTTTACATGAGTAGTTTTGAAACTAGTTTGTAAGTCCAACCCATGCATTTTAGTTTTGGTTTGAGATAATTCAAAACCGTTTTGACACTGTATACATGGCGTTTTCAAAACTAAAAACGTTTTAAAAACAGGTTCAAAACTGCATGTAAACTCAGTAATTATGTCTTACACACCGACATCCTCAATTTTGTTTCAAACAAATTTTAATCATTCATATAATTTGTTGAATACCTACGTGTGATTTATACTTAATTTCTATTGTAATTTGTTATATTCAAGTTTTCTATTTCACACATTTGTTAATGCTGTAACGTTCTATCTTATTCAAGAGTTTATTACTAATTTTTTTTTAACATGGACAACAATGTATGCATTCCGGAATTATAAAATATGCTAGTATTAATTGAGAAATTTAATTTATTTATATTAACAATATGCAGTATGTGTTGTGTTTTAATAAAAATAATAAAACATAAATCTTATTTGCCACTTTTCCCTTTACTTCATTTAAAATTTTACATAATCACAACACATTAGTTTACCGTCAGTACCTACCCACTATTACAATTTTCTTCTCAAGATATATTACATTGTTGTGTTATTAATGTTAAGTTGAATTTATTCGTTATTCCAATATCAATTTTTTGATTAACAAAATATTTATTCTCATTATGGAATTATTGATAGTACGGAATCTATTACTAATTATAGAAACTAAATACCTAAATAAAATGGCACCAAGAAAAGAAATTTATCACAAAATATTATTTTCAGTACAAAGTCAATAGCTTGCGACAAATAGCAAAAAAAGCTATTGTTATTCGAAACGGTGGATTACGTACCCATATTTTTGGTATGACTGTATTTCATATTCGCAGAATCAACTCTAAAGGTCTAAAGATGTAAAACGGGTGGAAGCGTCTACCTGACTTACTTACAGTGCAACTCAGATACCTGTAAGGGACCTTGATCTGCCTGGCCAAAATTTCCTACCCTTTTCTTTCCATTTTTCTACCTCTCTACCCTAAACCGACCCAAAAGAAGGTTCAGCGACTTGTTTGTAGATTCATCTTCCCTGTTTCTACCTCAAAACTTTACAGTGTATTTCAAAGGTGAATTATATTTTTATTTTACGTTGTTTTCTTTAAAATTTATTTGAATAATGCTGTTTTCATTTATGCATGTCCCTTTCTCCAAAATGTAGAGAAAGGTACGGAGATTATAAGTAAGTATATGCATACATGTACGTACAAGACAAAATTACTGAAAAAATGTCAATTAGAATGATTTTTTTTAAATCCAGGACTGGCGCCAAAAGTTTAATTTTTATTTAATACATGTAAAAACGGCCGCGCTCAAATCGCCATATCTAGTCTATAGTTAAAATGGATAGAGTATAAATTATACAAAACATACGACGCGAAATAGCAAGTGTGGAGTCTCAAATATGCTTAAATGTGATTAAATATTTGACTTGTCGTATGTGAGCCATCAAACGCATCCGTGGTGGTGGTGGTATTTTCAATGATGTTATTTTCCATAGGCGCCGACTACGTG
This sequence comes from Harpalus rubripes, assembly GCA_963082715.1. NCBI lineage: Eukaryota > Metazoa > Arthropoda > Insecta > Coleoptera > Carabidae > Harpalus > Harpalus rubripes. The sequence goes on from OY720465.1 coordinate 31,930,152, forward strand.
GGGGCTTCGAGGCTTGAGCCCCCACACGGAAAAATCTGAAGGGGTTCTGCCCCCACACACAAATTATTTTTAGTACCAACAAGAAGTACACTCATTTTAAAATATTTATAATACATCAATTACTTATACAAAGTAAGAATGTATACCTATTTTATTATTTATTTTATAAAAATTTCAACGTAACGCGTGCGGACTAACAAATAGTACTGCCACCAGTGTAGTCAGATTTAAAATGCAGTATTGTCTGAAATTAATAATAAAATTATTAGATTTTAGTGAAATTTACGGTAGATTTTGTAGACTCCTGTGAAATAAATTTTATACAGAGTCATCAAAAATGGTTGAAGGTCGCGTGATCACCTTTGTTCCAAAATAATGTCAAAATTACATTCTAATATTCCATATTCATCAAAACTACATTCCACATATGATAGATGATGACAGGTGCATAATATTTGATTTATATCATTGCTGTACGTTGATTCATTTGATATTTATTTTAATTATTTATTTCATTACATTATGCTTTTAATGAGGAGCGTGACAGATTTCCTCTTGAAGCATATTTTCATTCGGGTGATCATAAGGCGATTTCGGGCGACATACCCGTTCACTTCTTCGGATTACTTACGGTTAGTTACGGTATGATATGGTTAATGGTGGCGCCAAAAATCGTTGGTTCACTTGTTGACACCGTGCTTGGTGGTTATGTATACTCTGCGACATTTAAAACTGTCAAAAATAGTGTCTGACAATTAAAATGCATTAACGGAGAAAGATAGTTTTTTCCATATTTGTCCAAAAAAGAGTCAACGAAAATAATGTCACCCTATTTGACATAAGACCACGACTCCGACTGTGTTGACTTTTGACATTTCAAAAAAAGGCCTGATAAAAAGAGATAGAAATAGTGAACAGAGAGCTGACCCGACTCGCAAACCCGTTCAGCTGTGAGCACTGATCCAAGCATACCGGGTATGTTGTTCCTAGCGCCCGAATGTGTGATCGTACCTGAACGCAACATACCGCAAGTGAACGGTTGTCGCCCGAAATCGCCTATAAAGAACACGGTTCTTGAGATTATTCTTATGACTGCTTCCAAATTCGAAAGGTTCGCCCATGGAAATAGTTATGCTGTTATACTATTTAAGCGGCAAATGTGAAAATCGTATGGAGCGGCACGCTTCAGGCATTTTTGATCACTCTATATATTTTCAACATACATACAAAGATTAAGAACAAATATTTTACCCTTATTTTTTATTTTTTTGTATTATTCTATATTCATGAGAAAATTGTCTTTGAAATTATAATATTTGAATTTCCGCTTCCCCTTTCGACTGATGACGTTCGAAACGACCTAGCCAATGAGGGTGTGGCTTACATTTGCACCGACGGAAATTAAACGAGTGACAGTCATAACAGCTATCAACTACTACTGATTTTTATATTTGGACATAATCAAACATGATTGTAAAAAAGTGTTTTGTGCAGTGTGCACAAATAGAACTGATAATAGGGAAAAATATTTTTAGTAGTGCCTCAGAACGAAGAAAGAAGAATGAAATGGTTGTCGCAAATAAAGATAAAAACATAAAATCAAAACTTCTTTGTTGTAAAGATCATTTTGATGTAAATATAAATATTTTTATAATTAAATAAGAACTATTGAATACATTTAATTTTTTAGCTGGAAAATGATGCACTCAGGCTACGGTTTCTTATCACGGCTAATCTTTGCACTACCGGAGCATACGAGAGATTGACAAATCTAGGATAAAACATTACTAGACGGTATTTCTTAAGACCACTACTGGCGATAATTTCAATCTCCAACTGAATAGGATCTGTTCATAACAATGTGTCGCTGGAATATGTTTTAACAATATGTATTCTGTATGTTCCTAACACGAAATAAATCCAAATGTCAAAATAGACAATAAAGTGTGTGTGCGTGTCATATAAGGCGATTTCGGGCGACATACCCGTTCACTTCTTCGGATTACTTACGGTTAGTTACGGTATGATATGGTTAATGGTGGCGCCAAAAATCGTTGGTTCACTTGTTGACACCGTGCTTGGTGGTTATGTATACTCTGCGACATTTAAAACTGTCAAAAATAGTGTCTGACAATTAAAATGCATTAACGGAGAAAGATAGTTTTTTACATATTTCTCCAAGAAAGAGTCAACGAAAATAATGTCACCCTGTTTGACATAAGACCACGACTCCGACTGTTTTGACTTTTGACATTTCAAAAAAAGACATGATAAAAAGAGAAAGAAATAGTGAACAGAGAGCTGACCCGACTCGCAAACCCGTTCAGCTGTGAGCACTGATCCAAGCATACCGGGTATGTTGTTCCTAGCGCCCGAATGTGTGAACGTACCTAACGCAACATACCGCAAGTGAACGGTTGTCGCCCGAAATCGCCTATAGTGTCAGGTGTCAACTAAATTGGAAAAAAAGAGAACGAGGAAAAATTACTTAGAAATAGACAAAGCAAACATGTTGGAGATAAATAAATGTAAAAATAATACCTACATGGGATGAAATGTATAATGAATTTAATTCAATTAATGTTGGCATGCGTCAAATTTATTTTACGGAATAAAATTTACTTCCTCGAACATCGGTGGAGTCATTTATTCTATAGATTCAATTAGATAGTATTTTTATTCTTGTTTTGACAAAAATCTCTGGAGTAAAGTATTTTACTTTGCTAGTGCTTTACTTATCCATCTTTTATAATACTAGGCATTAAACTATGAAATATAACGCTGTAATATAATAATTAATAACAAAGAACTACACTAAAGAACCAAAAATCACGCTGCACTATAAGTCAGACCTTATGCCACACAGTTGTCATTAAAGCAATCATTGACGTTGATGTATGATACGTCACAGGCAGTGTAATTTGGCGCCAATTCAAAAAGTAAATTTTTAAATTGCTACTATGCCTAATATACAGGGTGATTCATCGGTCCTCTCTTTATAACTCTTTTATTTTAATTTGAAAAGTAACTATATGTGATCCCATATAAGTAACGAACGTAGATATAGACTATTTAGGCCTTAAGGATCAAGGATAAATTAGGTAAACAACGAAGAAAGAATTTGTGAAAAATTCATAGACCCCGCAGGGATTTGAACCCCGGACCTCACTAGATATGAGAAGGTCCGGGGTTCAAATCCCTGCGGGGTCTATGAATTTTTCACAAATTCTTTCTTCGTTGTTTACCTAATTTATCCTTGATCCTTAAGGCCTAAATAGTCTATATCTACGTTCTTTTATTTTAAGTCAGATAGAAAAACTCTTCAAATATAATTTATATGATATATTATTGTCTATCTACGTACCATATGCACTTGTATACAGGGTGCTCCGTTTAAGCGCAACAATATGTAACTATATTTCTTAATGAACCATCCTATATTTATTTATTTATTTTGATAGTAAATTAGATTCCCTTTAAAAAAGTATTAAGTAATAAGGGGTCTAAAATTATAAATTAAGAAGTTATTTACGTTCATAAAAAATAGTGGTTCAGAGTGGAAAAAACCATAATACAGTACAAAATTTTGGTCCTTTTTTGTTAATACTTATTTTAAACATTACACTAATTCCAAAGAAGCTATTAAAATTTAGTGACAGACTAAATAATGCAAAATTACAATAAATGCTCGAAAACTTGTACTTCAACTTCAATAGATTTTTCTATTATAAATATTATATTAACCATCTCATCTTTACTAAAATTTCTATTATTCATTTTCACATCAACATTAACAATGATAAACTAAGAGTATTTGGACAACTTGTTTGTTTAAATTTGAAACAATTGATCAAATTATCCATAGCTTATTTTGTTAATAATAACATAATAGAAACATATCATTCAACGAATAAAGGTAAATAACTTCTTAATTTATAATTTTAGACCCCTTATTACTTAATACTTTTTTAAAAGGAATCGAATTTACTATCAAAATAAGTAAGTAAATATAGGATGTTCTATTAAGAAATATAAAGTTATATATTGTTGCGCTTAAATGGAGCACCCTGTATACAAATGGATATGGTACGTAGATAGATAATACTATATCATATAAATTATATTTGAAGAGTTTTTCTATCTGACTTAAAATAAAAGAGTTATAAAAAGAGGACAGACCGATGAATCACCCTGCATACAGTAATTTGATTAGAAATTCATATGTTATTTTTTTTGCAACACCTCATTGAAATTTATGTTCTATCCGTCGTTGACTTTCGCAGTAATTAAAAAAGTCAAAATTTTATTAAAATTAAGTAGATATTTTAAGTCATACGATAAATTCGCTTTTTATATACAATTTTATTTGTTCCAATTTTAAGAAATAAAGTTTTTAGTTGGTAAATTTTCTGTTGCCCCTTTTTAGCCTCCACACAAAAATCCAAAAGGCGGCGCCTATGAATTTTCTGTTATTAATGTTAATGACTTTCATTCATTAGATAATAAAAGTTTGTTTGGAATTTGAATTCCTTTGATTTTTATCTAATTTCAAATTTTGGACATTGAAAATGAAAAACCCTTTATGATAATAAAACTTTCAGCTGAAAGTAACTTTAGTAGATAAGTAGCGATAAAAATTGAAAATGTGTTCTGACAGATTGGATTTGATTTTAGGTGATAAAAATGTGATATACAGTCGTTGCAGAGCAAATGAGCAGGTGTTATGTCCAGGTGTTATTCCTTTTAACCCTGCTCCACGTGATGGTGATGTCAATGATTGCAGTTGTCCTTGTGTTCCTGGATATGTTTGTAAACCAGGTTACTTCAAGAATTTTTCGGGTTACTGCGTATCTTTTGACCAGTGTGGATTGGATTAATCTGATGATTTTACATCGACCGCATGTTCTTAAAATTATGAATTTCAAGCATTACTTTATATTATATTATTGTATGCATTTATAATGAAATATAGTTTTACAATACAAAACATTTTTTCACATTTAATGTTATATATATATATATATATATATATATATATATATATATATATATATATATATATATATACATATATATATATATATATATATATATATATATATATATACATATATATATATATATATATATATATATATATATATATATATATATATATATATATATATATATATACAGGATGTAAATGAAATAAGTGCATTAAATTTGACCAGTAGTATAACTCATCGAGAGCAACAATATTTCTTAATAACTTTTTCTCGAAATCGCATATTTTTTTTGCATTTTTACCACCCCGTAAATTGACGAGTCGTTCCAAATATTTTTGTAATAATTGAATGCAGCAGCAATAGCTATGAAAAATTTTGTTTTAGCAATTGACAGTCCTGTCAATTGTTGCAATTAAATTTTGACATTAGTAATAAACTTGTTTATAAGGTAAAATTCTGTCAAAATGCGAGTACACAGACATTGTAATTACTTACCTATGGTTTATTTATTTATTTTTTACTCGTATCTGTACTACATGTTACTTGACATCACGGTTCTCATAAAGACAGTGTCATGGAGTTGCCAACGCATTTACATGGAGCGTTTCCAAATCATCACCAAATCATTCTGTTCTTAATATTCGCACATTTGTTAATCTTGTACATCTTTATCACATCACAATACGGAGTGTCACATATGACAATTTTTAAAAAAGCAACAGTTATATCCATACCATGTGCAAAAAGTTCAATGTTTTCAGCACATAACAGACTTCAATTTTGGGAATGGTTCATAATGTTCATTCATGAGACTGAATTTACTTGAGAAGGTGTATTTATTTATGCACAATACACATCTTGACAGACGAAAATGCTGTAAAAATTTTCATTAAAAAATGTTTTGGGCGGGAACAATAAATGGACGACTAATTATTGATACTCATGTACCTCTTTTAAATGGACAAAAGTTTGTACTTACATTTTTTGAATAACGTATTTAAACTATTATGATTTATCGACGATAAATAATCATCTCATAACCTAACAACTATGCTTTTGCTCCTCGTCTCTCCTTGTCTTCCTCTATTCACACTATTCAAAGGTGATTAAAACCCTGGTTCAAAACACAACTTTATAATTTTGTTATCCAAAATTTAAATTTATTTATTTTAAAAATTGTACTCTTACGTATTAATTAATAATAATGTTATTTCCCTTGATTCGTTTATTAATTACTGTGACTGTAAGTGTGACCGATAACCGACAATTTTTGAGCTGATTGTATCCCACTTGAACACGGCAACAGTCATTTGTTCTCCATGAGCGGGTAACAAAATATGCAGCATATCTTTAAAGAATTTTAACTCAAAATCTAAAAGACTTAGAAAAAAAAGTTATTAAGAAATATTGTTCCTCTCATCGAGTTACATTACTGGTTAAATTTAATGCACTTATTTCATTTACATCCTGTATATATATATATATATATATATATATATATATATATATATATATATATATATATATATATATATATATATATATATATATATTGCTAGAAATTTTCTGTATGTATGTAAGGAACTTTCTGTATGAAATTTGTACAAAATACATATACTGTATTTCAGATAAGAATAGGGGGCGCTGCAGAGCCAGCCTGTTTTACACACATAAAACTAATGAATTAATTTTGTTTCATGTATGACATATTTGACAGATTGAAACGTCAAAATTTGATCATTTTTAATTATTCTTTAGTAAGTATATAGTTGCTTAAAATTGTTTTATAGTTTAAAATGTCAAAATGGAATAAATAATATACCTGCTTACATATTGCTATTGTAAACTTGGTTTGCATTTAGACCAATCAGAAAGCTCCAATCGTAAGTCCTATCTTACTTGTAAAGTCTATTCTTATCTGAATTACGGTATAGAACTGACGGAAGGTAATGTGCTAGCCACATCCGATTTTTAAAATTTAAATATCCACTAAATATGAAGAATAAAATATAACCAGATCGTATAGAGAATAAAATGCTGCAGAATACTGCGTACCGTTCGAAGCGTGTGACAATATCAACGTACCGCCCGTCGGTGCAGAAGAATAATTTTATTTGCCATAATTTTTTACTAACTTTGAAAGTGTATTTAAAATTATTTAAATGAATAAATTAAATATATTCACTTCCTTTTTAATACAAATAAAGTCTATAATCTTTGCAAAAAACATTTCTGGGCATTAAGATGATATAAATGAGCCTCTAAAAAAGGTCACCCGTGTAAGGCACCTACGGGCACAGTCTACTACATCTAGGCCAGGCACCGGACAGCTAAATGAATGTGCCAAAACACTATCATAGTTCCAGGAAGCAAACTGTAGAGGCGCGACAGTGCTTAAATTTTAGGAAAATGGATTAAATCACCTTTGAGTTCAAAACATTTTGCAATATTTTATACTACGTTCCGTAAGTCAACCAAAAAAACCAGTATCTTGATTCCGGGTACACCATGGTTCCTGAATATTTCGATCTATTTCGGGACAGATTGACATTGAATCATATGACATTTAAAATTGACACAACCTAACAAAAATAAAAATTAACTAAAAGAACGATAATGTTGAATAATGCCAATAAAAATAACACAATCAACAATATATCAAATATAAATAATGTTTTTTCACTACTAGCCTACAAACATACCATTATTGACTTGTTATTGAGTTGTGAAATTGTTTTTCTCTACCGCTTCCTTAGCAACGCTTAACAACGGTCAATAATGAATTATTATTGACCATGGTTAATTATGCGAACTGTCACTTTTTAAAGAAATTCAAGCTTCTGAATTTATTTAACTTATTAAACGCAAAGAAAACATTATATTTAAATTTGCCACCTAATTTCAAGTTGGCAATAGTTAAATTTCAGATTAAAAATCTTAATATTCTACGATCTTATTTCTTATCAAATTTGTCGTGCGTTCACATTATATTTACAATGCGAAATGTTAATTTAGGTATTTATTTATTGTTAAATCTATGAAAAGGTAAGTGTTTATTGTAACATTATTTCAATTATCTTACATTGTACATTTTTTTAGGGTTATAATTACATTTCTATGTAAAAACACAAAACAGGTAACATTTATTTGCTATTTATAGTTGAAATTGATAGTGCAATTGTGACAAGTCAAATTTATTGCTGCAGAACCCGTATTCAATGAGGTTTGAGTGTTTCCTATATTTATTGTCGCATTTTGAATTTCTGGCATCATTGATTGAGGTATGGGGCTTGGACAGTAAGTTGTTGAAGGGCTCGTAGTCTCACATTCACTGGCTATAGGAACAATCGGTTCTGATGGGACTGAAGGGAGTGATGCCCCTTGTACCATTCCAGCAATCCTCATTTTATCAGCGAGGGACTGTTCAATGTAGCCTTCCGCTACCGTGGCAGACCTCCACCCGCCATGACGTTTTAGAGACAATATGTCACCACCATTTTCAGCCAAAATGGTAGCGGAAGTACGTCTCAATGAGTGCCCCGTGTAAGTTTCAGAATTTTCTAATTTCAAGAATGTTGCAACTATTTTTGGCACCTTGCTGATTGTATTGTGTCCTATATTTTGTCTCGTAGATTTGCCGTGTCGGAAAGTAATGAACACCTTTGCCATGTCAGGAGTGGACCTCTTACTTAGATATTTTTTAACTATTTCAACCCACAAAGTTTCTACCAAGACAAATTTTCTCGAGGATCCATTTTTGCTTTTCGTTATATTTATGACGATGATGTCATCCCGAACGTCGACATCTCTCATGTGCATATTGCAAAGCTCATCGGTTCTACAAGCGCCAGCCACTCCAATCACAAAAATAGCCTAAGAAAGTATGAATTAGTAAGTTTTTGGAATTTTATTACCACAACAGGATACCTTCGTTGATAGGAAGACTTTATCTGGCGCTTCTATGAGAAATTTATTAATTTCTTCTTTAGAAAATACAGATGACTTTTTTTTAGCTTATATGTAGCATTTTGGTGCTTTAAAAATGCAAGTAACTTAAAATATTTTAAAATGTCTATATTTTCTTTTAATGAAATAGTCGATTTCAGCATGGAAAATATGGCCCATAAACTTGAAGCCTTTTTATCGTGTGCTTGCTCCTGGAAATATACTAGGAGTACATTTTCCGAGATTTTAGTCACCTTTTTTGTTAGACACCATTCTTTAAAACTTGTAAACAAAGAGACGTGTACTTTTATATTTAATGATGAAATGTCGTACCATTTCCAATATCCTTTTATCTTACATATAAACAAATATTAAAATAGAAGTGTATGTCTAACTGACAAGTAATTTTAAATTTATTTAGAAATGAATTTATAGTTATTGTATTGTGATTATTTAAAATATATGTATGTACTTATATGCAATTTTCTTATTGTCTTATTTTAAAAATTCAAAATTTCAATTTATGTGTACATGACATGTCTCCTATGTCACAAACTAGCAAGCCGACCAAGCCATCACAGTGTGCGTTAGTTGATGGAAGCAATCTGTAGATGTCACTATTTTGTATTTCGAAAAATACATTAACTGTCCTATCTGTAGTTGAGGTGATCCGTGATCTAGGCGAAAAAATTATAGATCATTCTTCTTTTAAAATCACTGTTCTTTTCTATTAATCTATTCCCCGATTTCCGATAAATATAAACATTTATTGAGAAACGCGTAAAAGAACGATTTAATAGCTATTTGTATATTAAGAGCGCAAAATGGGACATTGTCGATTTGCGCTCGAAACACACACAAGATTTTTTCTACAGTCCTCCACCATAACAAAAAAATAATAAAATGTACACTTTGTACTTACAGTACTACTCAATAGTTTTGCAGTGAAGATAAGAACGTAGTCAAATATGACTCCAAGATATTGTTTTGGCTTTCGTTTTTACACAAAATTAATGCCAACTTTGTAATGAATATTATAAGTTTTCGTATAAATTATTTGTTTCAAGTACATTAAACTATACTCTATCCGTTTTAACTATAGAGTGGTGGGAAGATAGGTGAAGTTTGATTTTGGTTTCTGATTGGTTAATATCCCGATATTATCCAATCAAACAACAAGATCAAACTGCGCCTATCTTCAAACCACTCTATAGTTAAAACGGATAGAGCATAGTGTAGTGAAAAAGTGGATGTCCATTGGGAGCGTTCAGGCAAAACTTTTGCAGGTGGCAGCACAACTGTTCACACAATTTATTTTATATTTAATTTTAATTTATCGTTGTTTTCCATTCTTCTTGAGCCATTGCTTCATTCTAATCTAAGCATTTTATACTTTCGTTTTTGTAAATAAATGCCCTATTTTATTTTCTCACAGCAGTGCGGCATTGTGTTTGGTTATGTAATAAACCGGCACAAAATTGACCCCTGTGGTGCACTCTCCACGCCAGCAATGAGTGCCCGTGAGGTGACGCCTGGTAAGCGCCCGCACGGTACAAATATTTCATCATTACCGATATCTGTGTACAAAGCAGATTGGCACACCCAGCAATGGGTAATAAGCCGTGATGATATATTTATTTATTTTATTTATATACCGACAGAGCAGTCATATGTCAGATTGACTTGTGAAGGTGGTAAATGTGTAACTACAGTGCTATTAGTTCCTGACTAAACGTGTCTATTAAGAATGTAGACAAGTGACATTTCTCAACATTGTATAGTTAGAAATTTGTACAGCGAGCGTTTTTCTACTTTGTCGCGCATGAGCGACAAAGTGACATTTTGCGTTGACAAAAGAGGGCGCAAATGGCTACTTTATATATAGACTGTAGAAAAATTATGTTTTCAAGTTTGGTAAAGAATTTTTCTTGCTTAAAATATAGAATTATGACTGTAAAGGTTACCAATAATCGCTAAAAATACAAGAAAAATATTTAATATAATAGCACGTTCTAGATAAAAATTATCAATTCATTTTCAAAATTACTGTATAAGAAATAGAATGAAAGTATAGCCCAGTAAGTATTGGTTAAACTAGAGAAATAAAATGTTTTTGCTGTTAAGCATTTTCATAAACTTTTGGCTTCTTATAGCTGCTCAAGATGATGGGAAAAGGCCACCTCGTAAGTAAAACTGTTATTAGTACTAGAATCAAATCCTGTTGAACATCATGTAATAGACTTTTAAGGTGCATTCACAAATGAAAATTAGGTTTAGATTTATGGTTTATACTTTAGATTTGAAGACTTTGGCCGCATATTATGTAATGACTTCATTCACACTTCAGAATTTAGTGTCTCTAAATCCAAATCATAAAGCTAAACATTGCAAGGTCCAAACTTTAGGTTTATGATTTAGTTTAACGTCACAAACTTCACCAATGAGAACGAGTCTGAAACGATATAGATATATACACCCATCTTTATTTAATATTCACTTGGTGGGTTCGGCTTTTTAAACAAATGCGAGTAGAACATGGAGACTTTCAAAATTTAATTGCTGAAATATAACTAATAATGCCAAGCGAAGGACAGTTTCACGGCGCACGGGTATCTGTTAAGTACTGCTCTACCGATATTTTAATCTTGTTTTTGAAGCATGTACGTAGATGTCTGTAAACTTACATTTATGAATGACATACTTAAACTTAAACAAAAACCATAAACCTAATTTTCATTTGTGAATGCACCTTTAGACTAATAAAATTAAGTTTTACGAGCAAATAAAAGTGATGTTTCCAAAAAAAATCAATTTTACTTTTAACTAACAAATTAGCCTCATAATTGTCGTTCCTTGCAATGAGACAACATTTTTATTCCATCTCTAAACCTAAACTACATATATTTGAATTCTTATCGGTCCGGTGGCAACGTTCTTTTTATTTGGCCCATTTTAAAAAAATGTATGTAGTATGCTAATAAAAATAATATTTTTTCAGCAATTAAATGTCCTAGATTCGAAGTATTTTATGTTTGTGCTACAACTAGTTCTATCTGTCAGCCTCATTGTCCAACATCAGAAGAAGAGGAAGTATTGTGTCCTCTAGTTTGTACAGACGGTTGAATTTGTAAGCCAGGATTCATTCGAGATATTGCAACTGGACGATGTATTGATGCCAGATTTTGTGCGGCTTTAGGTAGGATATTACTATTTTTGTACAAAAATAATCGTATATATTTTTCTTTTTCTTCTTCAAATATTGCGTTTATGTTTTTGGAACGAGGTTCACTTATGGCTACTTTCGGACGGCTTAAATTTTAAGTTACAGTATAATTAAAACGTCCGATCAAGGTCATCTACGAATGTATGAATTAAGATTTTGTTCAGTCAAATTCAAATGTAAACCACGTTGCTTAAACATTTTCTGTATTATTTTTTATAATTACTGCACAACATTTGTAATTTAGCTGAGGATGGGCTTGCTAAAAGCCCGAAACGTCCGTATTATTAAATAAAAACACGTTACGTGGACCATCTAGCCTGATTTATTGAAAAAACAACATATATTTCACGTTCTGTTCCTTCAATTCCATTTTGATGATTTCAAAATAAAATAAATTATTTTTTGTTTTTTTTGCTTGATATGAATCTGCAATACAATTTTTTCATCAGACAGCGCTACGCGTCACATAAGTGATGAAATAATTGTTGTTTACTGGGAAAAGTTCCCTGGAGGCCTAATTTCGCAAATAGCGAAATGAATTCGCCGACATGACCTAGTGATTTACCATGTCTAGATTTTTTCTCTGGAATTATTTGAAGAAGTACATATGTCGCGAAATAGCAGGTGTATAGTCTCAAATATGCTAAAATGTGATTAAAAATTAAAAAACTTCTCGTATACTTGCGAGTCGTCAAACACATCCGTGGTAGTAATCTTAATGATGTTATTTTCTGTTATAAATATCAATGATTATACCTTAATAGTATATTCCGTAACTTAACCGCGGTGACCAAGATTTTGGTTATGCGTTCCGTAATATAACCAAAACATAATTTCAGGATCGCGGTTCAATTTCGCAATGTGGTTCCTGAAATTTTTGGTTACTTTTTCGTGACTACGACGACCACAAATTTTTTGTGGTTGTTATGGTCATATTCTTATTTCTTATAATATAATAAATAATATTGCATAAACATATAATTACTATACACTATTTTCTGATATGTATAATATTTACGGTAGTATAAGGATAGACAAAAGTTGTGTTGTCACTTATTTCCACTCCGGTGGTTCCCTGCTTTACCAACACAAATTAACCAAGATGTTCCGAATCACTAGGTACCACTTTTCAGTGACCATAACCTGACCACTTGAACCATAACCACGGTCGTGGTTACGGAATATACTATAATAAAAGTTTATTGGAATTTGAATCCGTTCGATTTTTATCTATTTCAAAATCTTCGGCTGAAAATAGCTTTAGTAGATATGTAGCGATAAAAGTTGAAATGATTTCTGATTGAATTTGATTTTAGGTGACAAAAATGTAATATACAGTCGCTGCAGAGCAAATGAGCAGGTGTTCTGTCCAGGTGTTGTTCCTTTTAACCCTGCTCCAAGTGATAGTGGTGTCAATGATTGCAGTTGTCCTTGTGTTCCTGGATATGTTTGTAAACCAGGTTACTTCAAGAATTTTTCAGGTTACTGCGTATCTTTTGACCAGTGTGGTCTTATATTGGATTAATCTGATGATTTTACATCGACCGCAGGTTCTTAAAATTATGAATTTCAAGCATTACTTTACATTGTATTATTGTATGCAATTATAATGAAATATAATTTTCAAAATGCATAACAGAAACGATATTTACTTGAAAGTTAATCATTACTTGGTATGGTATTCCTTTTGAAATCAAGGTGTACGGAGGATTTTCTGACGCGTTTACAATTACTTATAGGACGTTATGACGAACTAGGGAAAGAGGATCATGACAAATGTCAATGAAGTAAATATCTGACACCGTCGGGGCTCGAACCCGGGACCTCCCGAACATCTGGTCAAATATGATACGCTACAAAGTTGTGTGGCGGTCAACTGGGGACTGGACGAATCACACTGGGTGATGGTCGACCCAGCGACAGTCAAATGGGTGATGGTTAATTGAGCAACCATAATCTGGGCGACAGAAACATTTGAAAATCTAATGTGGCCAGCACGTAACCTCCCGTCAATTCCATGTTTAAAATAGCAATGAGCTTTAAGTAAAGTATCACTTCCGATTGATCGTTTCTAAACAAAATATAATTTCTCTTTCCAATAAATAGAAAAGTCTGTAATACGAAATTTTGGATTATATTTTATTATTATATTTTTTCTCGAAAATCTGTTAAGAGCTCCAAATTAAATACTACTTCCGTTTTATCATATAAGTATAGTCAAAATCAAATTTTAAATATAAAATTTGATTAATTTTGGATCATGTTTTAATATATTTTTTCAAGAAAATCTGTATATAGCTTTTTGTAAAGTACTACTTCCGGTTTATCAATTTTAGAAAAAATCTATTATGTCGGATGTTTGTTGTAAGAGTTATCGTTGAGGAAAAATCGTTACACACCCACACCCACACACCCACCCACCAATTTTATTAGCTGTTTCCAGTGTTATTGCATAGCTGGCTGCTTTATGAAATTTAATTTCTATATAATTATTTAACTCACTATCCATTAAATATGAAGTATAAATGTAATCAAATCCTATAAAGAATAAAATATTCTTTAATATTTATAATAACATTAAATGTGAAAAAATGATATTTAATAGCGTTTTTTCAAGAAAAACTGTTAAAATCTTCAAATGAGGGTACTTCGGGTCGACAAATTATAACCAAAATCTAATCAGTTCTTCATATGGATGTAACGAAGAGGAATACGAAAGAATTATAATTTTTAGAATTGTAGTGTTGGAGTTATCGACGAAGAAAAAATCGTCACACACACACACACACACACACATATATATATATATATATATATATATATATATATATATATATATATATATATACATACATACATACATACATACATACATACATACATACATACATACATACATACATACATACATACATACATACATACAAACACACACATACACACAGACATACAGAAATCATCGAAAAAATAGTAAAATCGTATTCTCGGGACTCTAAAACGTGTTTATTTATCGAACACAGCTTATATTTGGGTCAAATTTCTACCGATTGTCCTAATGCGTAAAAGCTACACTTATTACTAAGACCAATGCGTTTATCTCCCACACATAATCTAGGGGTTCCGAAGAATGTGCCGTACCTTTAAAATCGGTTAATTATATATGGCATAATTTATGTTTATTTGTTTCAAACAAAATAAATTTACCAACTATCAAATTTATAGGACAATGAGATAAACGACAAATATAATTTTCCAGTCGGTTAAAAAATTAAAACTTAAACCGTAAACAATATTAATCGTCAAAGATAAAAAAGTTTAACATAATCCCACGTATTTTAGATAAAAATATTCATATTTTTAAGAACGTAGGTATTTGAAATAACAAATACCTACGTAAAACTACAGTAAGTTTTGGTAATGCTGCGAATAAAAATGTTTTTGTTGTTAAGCATTTTTATAAATTTCTGGCTTATTATTGCCGCTGAAGATCCACTAATTACTCCCACACCACCAGTTCGTAAGTTAAATATAAAATTTAAATAAAAGTTTATTAAATATAATAATTTTTCCAGAAAAGAAATGTCCTAGGTTCGAAGTATGGAGTGATTGTGCTCCGCCTAGCTATATATGTGGGCCTCATTGTCCCCCATCTAGAATGGGTAGAATGTGTCCTATGTATTGTAAAGCAGGTTGTGTATGTAAACCAACATTCATTCGAGATATTAAAACTGGACGTTGTATTGATGAGAGATACTGTGCAACACAAGGTAGGATCGACTATAATTTATTTTCATCAATTCAATCCAAAAATCACCATCGAATTTAACTGGATATATGGTGTAAATATCAATTACGTTAATCGATCAAAATATATTGCATAATGTCACTAATAAACTAGTCGAAAATCAATAGCACACTACATTACCCATTAAGTATCATCTAATTGTGCTATTTAGAAATCAATATTTTATAAATTATTTCTTTTATTCTTCTTTACCTTACTGTCACCTAAATAACTTAATCCTGACCAGATTGTATTTCTATTATTTTTTCAGTACAACAAAGCAAATTATTTAATTCAAATTTAACACTAAAATATTTCATAATCCTTCATTATTACTAACATTTATATTCAAGAATCTACACACAAGATAAGTAGTAGGTACATTACTTAATTTCTCAGATTTAAATTTAAAATATCTCGGAATAGCCATCAATAATGAGAATTCATATCAGCCGTGTTCCTTCGGGCTGTGATTCGCAATCTAAATGATAAAAGTGATCATGATGTCGTTGTTAGCCAATAGTAGTCAAGATTTACGAGCATGCGCATAAATCCAGATTGGGTGAGATAGACTTATGCAGCAATGATATTTTCATTTCACAGTGTTGGCTTCAAGAAAAGCAAAGGACCAGCAATATACAGGCTGTCTCACAACTCGCGCCCCAGAGCGAATGAGGAAACACGAGACTGCACTCGGATGTGTAATTTAGAAGAAAAAAAATCTAGCTTAAAAGATATTCGAGAAAAGACCTCTTAAAATTGACCAATCAGAGACCTACACCTTTAACGTATGTTTGCCGTGATTTTACATTATACAAATCAAATCTTCTTTAAAATGTGTGGGCGACTGTAGTTTTCGAAAAATTTGACAAGGTGAATAAAAAAGGCAAATTCTTACCATATATTCAGCCGCTGATTACTTAGAAATGATTATAATTTTCGGAGAATGTGGCCGTAACGCCAGAGAGGCAGCACGAGTCTATTCGGAACGTTTTCCGGATAGAAATCTTGTGCATCATAAAGTGATATTGAGAGCCATCGCAAGGACGCATGAGACCGGTCAAGTTATGCCAGATCGAAAAGAAACTGGTGGTGCTCCCAGAATCGCTCGTACAGTTGAGAACGAAGAAGCTGTTTTAAATGTCTTTGAGGAAGATGGTACCAGAAGTATCAGAGAACTTGCGGGACAATTAGGTATTTCCAGGGCTTCGGTACATTTTGAGCATCTGCTCTGATTGAATCGTTCCATGGGTGTTATTACCATTGTATAAATTGCATTACAATAGAAACGGTTCTTTTTAGAACCACCATTTGTTGTTTTAATCTCAAAGAATTCAAATGACAATAATATTTTCGTTTAATACATTTTACACAGCTGCTACATCACGTTGCACTGTACGATATAAATGATGATCTCGGATGACACCTTCGCTAACCTAAATTTGTTGACAGTGAAAAGTCAACTCTAAAGTGTCAAAATTACAGTAAAGGCCCATTCAAAAAAATTAGCGGTAGTGTAAAGGTCCATTCAGAATAAAAAAAATTAGCGGTAGTGTAAGAATTAGTGGCATCGGTAGCGTAAGAAATTTATAGTAAAATTATTTCCGTTCACAATGAAAAATTATTGAAATTATACTTTCTAGGAATTTTTATTATAAATTACTAGGGTGCAAGGTTGATAGTTATAGCTGTCATTTTATTTTTGCACAAAAAGCAACTGACAGATGATGACATTAATTACACTTATCCACAAGCACTCCATTGTGTGAGATAAGCGAAGAGATTAAGGGAATTTAAAATTATTTCAAAAAAAGAAAATGCGTGGGCACAAATTGCCTTTAAAATAAGCGAAAGTGATAAGTTACGTGTTCACTTTTAATTGTGCAAAGTTTATTAATAAGTCTGTTTATATAGCGCAACGTCTGAGGCACACCACAAAATGATCCTTTTTCTATTGCTCATTTTATCTGATGAAATCAGATGTCAATAAACGTCAAAACTGTCAAAAAAATTAAGAGGTAGCGTAGTGACAAAGTAGAAGTTTGGAGGTGGTTTGGAGTTTGCAAACACCTACCGCTGCCATTGCCACTGCGCTACTACTAATTTTCTTAATTTTTGAATGTGAACGAATACATTTGCTATAACGCATTCAATCTTTTACCCAGGCCACTACCACTGCCACTAATTCTACCGCTACGTTAATTTTTTTTCATAATACCATACTGTTAAATGTGCTTTAACAGTACTGTATGCTCAACCGATATATGCATCAAAACAGCCACGGCCGTTATTTTTTAGAAAAGTACAATTATTAAAAATCATGTGTTCCTAAAAAAAATCTCAGCATCATGAAATTGTCGTGAAGAGCTGTCACCTGTCAATATGCCATAGAAAATAGAATTTTAAGAAGATATTTTACGTTATTATGAAAAATACTGAACTTCACACGGCTGATGTACAAATAACAGACACGGTTGATTATAAAATCTCGGCTATCGCCTCGATTTTACAACATTCAACCTCATCTGTTATTTGCTACATATCAGCCATATGACGTTAATAACTATTGTTGTGAATGATACTTAAGAATTAGTGGCATCGGTAGCGTAAATTTATAGTAAAAATTATTTCCGTTCACAATGAAAAATTATTGAAATTATAGTTTCTAGGAATTTTTTATTATAAATTACTAGGGTGCAAGTTTGACAGTTATAGCTGTCATTTTATTTTTGCACAAAAAGCAACTGACATAGATGATGACTTGTTAATTACACTTATCCATAAGCACTCCATTGTGTGAGATGAGCGATGAGATTAAAGGAATTTAAAATTAATTCAAAAAAAGAAAATGCGTGGGCACAAATTGCCTTTGAAATAGGCGTAAAAGGTAAGTTACCTGTTCACTTTTATTTGTGCAAAGATTATTAATAAGTCTGTTTGTTTATACAGCTCGAAGTCTGAGATACACCACAAAATGATCCTTTTTCTATTGCTGATTTTATGTGATGAAATCTGATGTCAATAAACGTCAAAACTGTCAAAAAAATTAAGCGGTAGCGTGGTGGCAACGTAGAAGTTTGGAGTTTGCAAACTACTACCGCTACCATTGCCACTGCGCTACTACTAATTTTCTTAATTTTTGGATGTGAACGAATACATTTGCTATAACTCATTCAATCTTTTACCCAGGCCACTACCACTGCCACTAATTCTACCGCTACATTAATTTTTTTGTTGTGAATGATACATAAGTCAATAGTATATTAAAGAACGTGTTTTATAAGACATGTTTTTTTCGCACGCGTCAAAAAGTCTTATAAAACGAGTTCTTTATACTATTTTTTATATTTTGCGCATTCTACAATAACATTTACTTACTCAATTTGTGATTATATTTGTAACCATTTGTACATTTTCATGTAAATAATCTTCCCTAAATATAAAATAATAATAATAATTTCGACATTATATTATTAAAATGAATTGTCAATTAACTAAAAATAAATTAGTTAAAAATGGTTAAAGAAACGTCATATAGTACCAACCGTCTAAAACAAAAAATTGCGTATCGAAATGAAGGTCATTACGATACGCAATTGCGTATCGTAATGACTTCATTATGAACGCAAAATATAAAAACAAATTTTGTACCTCACTAGCAGTATTTTTAAAACCTAGCAACCAGTTTTATTTTGTAATAATATCATCACACCTCAAGATATCCTTTCGGGATTGGTGGATTAAAAAGTCTTGTAACTCCGTTATGCAAGCAGCCGCAAATTATTTTCTTCTATTTGTTGGCAACCTATTGTCGTCGGCAAGTGTCAGTTTCGTCTGGGGCGCGAGTTGTGAGACACCCTGTATTAGGTAATAGGTATATGACTACAACTATCCATAGCCTCTTGTTTGTGTGATTTTAGGTGAAGATAATTTAATATTCAGCCGTTGCAGAGCGAACGAACAAGTGTACTGTCCTGTTTTTCCTCCTTATAAACCTCCCCCAGGAGGCGTCCAGGGTTACACTTGTCCTTGTATTCCTGGCTACGTGTGTAAACCAGGTTACGCCAAGAATTCTTCCGGTTTCTGCGAACCCTTTGCCTTGTGTGGCGCCGACTAAGATTTTTGAAAAAGGCAACAGGCTTCGAGTACTGATATATTTTAATAATTATATTTTATGATATGTATGTTCTGTTATAAAACAATGAAACAATTTTTGAAATGCAAGCAAAATAATAAAAAAAATCTGGTGTGTCCAACACAATACCTCCCGCCATGTACCGCCCGAGTCACAAAAAAGATTAAGCTATTCCTTATTTTTGAATTAGCAAATTTTACTCTAATTTTGGCAGTTTATTTCTTTGATAATAAAATGAAGATTAAATTTTAAATACCGGGATAAAGTAGAATTCACTAATCCAAAAAGGAGAATTAGCTTAAACTTTTTTGCGAATCGTTAATTTTTATTAATCTAAATACATACCTGCATATTTACATATGCTGGAAACTGTATTGATTTCCTTTCCTATTGTTCTATTTACTTTTTTCTTTTTAAAACGTTACTATTATTAATTTGAAATTATTAGTTCTTTGACAGTGACATTTATCTGTCAGTTAATATATTTGAATAACTGCGCCAAGTTTTGTTTGTTTAAAGCGTGGGTTTCGGGATTTAAATTATTGATAATTTTATAAATTTATCTACAAAATATATAGAAAAAGTATAAATGCAAATCTGTAGAAAATTTAATAATCTTTAATTTTTATAATAACATTAATATAGAAAAAATAACATTTAATAGTATATTAAAGAACGTGTTTCATAAGACATGTTTTTTACGCACGCGTCAAAATTAGAAAATGAGCGTTAGCGAGTTTTCTAATTGACAAGTGAAATTATTATTATTAATTATTATTATTATTATTATTATTATTGTTATTATTATTATTATTATTATTATTATTATTATTATTATTTATTTATTTCCTTTCGAAATACAAGGTTTCAAAATTTTCTGAATGATAGTATTTGACTTAGAGTGGAGGATCCACACAAACATACACACAAACATTATCGTGAAAATGTTAAAATTGGATTCTAGGGACCTTAAAACGTACTCATTTACCAAAATCTCAATATGCGAGAAATATACAGGTAGGTAGGTAAGTATTTTTAATTTTAAAACTCAATTTTTCTAAAAAATATATTTTCATTTACAATTTAAAACACGAAAGGTAAACAATATTAATAATATAATATAATATAATATATATATATACAAAAACATGAACAATATTTACTATATTGTCACGTAATTATTTGTTAAAAACTAGTTTTTACCGATTATTATAACAAGTTACAGTAATTTAATTTTTAAAATGTAAACTGTAAACAAATTAATAATTTTTATAAAAACTTGGAAATATATTTAAAATATTGTCACGTTACATTTATCAAATATTTTTTGAAGTTACAAGAAATGTTCATAAATAACGCCTGCTGTAAGTATTAGTTTTGGTTTTACTAAAGAATTAAAATGATTTTCTTTCTGAGCAGTTTCATTTGTTTTTGGATTCTTACAGCTGGCCAAAATGCAACAAGGGGACCAATAGGACCATGGCTAATCCGTAAGTAAATATAGATTTTATAACTAACTCAACAGATGTTAGGATTTTTGAGTATGATTAAAAATGTCCTATTACTTTTATTTATCTATTTTTTTGTGAAAGTCTGAAAAAATGCTTTCTGGTTAATGCCATATTTTCATTCACAACGATATTGTAGAAAAATCTGATGTGACCAGCACATTACCTTCCGTCATTTTAAGTATTTTGTACAGATTTCATACAGATAATTCCTTGTAAAGATTCTATTTCTTTTCGTACATTACCTTCTGGCAGTTGTATGTAATTTATAAAAATTCCATACAGAAAGTTTCTAGCAAAAGATCCTATATTTCCAGTACAATTATAACACAAACATACTGTGTCAATTGCACTTGACACTGGCATTTGTCAATCAGAATTTTCTTAATGTAGCAGCCGTTTACAAAGTTATAGCATACCCGGCTAATTTATGAAATTTAATTTCTTTATAATTTTTTAACTTTATATTAATTTAATATGAAGTATAAAATGCAGTCAAATCGTATAGAGAATAAATTACTCTTTAATATTTATAATAACATTAAATGTGAAAAATCTGATGCGGCCAGCACATTACCTTCCGTCAGTTCTATGTACTTTGTACAAATTCTACACCGACAGTTTCTTGAAAAAGAATTAATATTTCCAGTATATTACCTTAAGTCCAGTTCTATTTTGTACAAATTCTATACAGAAAGTTTCTATATTTCCAGTAAAATTATAACACAAACATACCTTGTTCCATTTAAGCCATTCAGTATTGCAGAGCATAGGGAATAGTTTTAACCTCTCTGATTGGCTGAAATTGGAGACAAGAGACAATTTTATCCAATGTGATTTCGGCTACTTCAAGTTTGCGCTGTTGCCAGCTCCATCTACTGAATGGCTTAAATGGAACAGTGTATATGTCAATTACACTTCACACTGATATCTGTCAATCAGAATTTTCTTAATATAGTAGATGTTTCCATGTTTATAGCAAAGCTAGTTGTTTCAATCAAATCGTATAGAGAATAAAATATTCTTTAATATTTATAATAACTTTAAATATGAAAAAAATGTATTTAACAGCGTTTTTTCAAGAAAAAATGTCAAATCTTCAAATTAGGGTACTTTCGGTCGACCAATTATAACAAAAACCTAATCAGCTCTTCATTTGTAATATAATTTTTGGAAAAGTGGTATTGGAGTTATGCAATCCGAAAGAATCGTCACACACATATATCATCATAAAAATAGTAACATCGTATTCTAGGGACCCTAAAACGTGCTTATTCATTAAAAACTCATCATCGAATTTTTTTACCAAAAGACAATAACTTCCTTAAAGGTGACGGAAGGTAAAAAACGATATTTAACATTGTTTTTTCAAGAAAAACTATCTTCAAATGAAGGTATTTCCGGTTGACCATTTATAACAAAAATCTAATCATATGGATGAACGAAGAAGAATACGAAATAATTATACACATACACGCACGCACACAAGCACGCACGCACGCACACACGCATGCATACACACGCGCACACACACACACACACACACACACACACACACACACACACACACACACACACACACACACACACACACACACACACACACACATACGCACATACGCACACCTTCGTAAAAATAGTAATAACGTGTTGTGGGAACCCTAATTCGTGCTTATTCACTGAAAACTCACCATCGAATTTTTGGACCGGTAACATTACCTCCCTTACCTACAGTATGACGGGAGGTAAAGAATAGGTGCTAGGCCCACCGGCCTCCTACAGATCGCGGCCTCTCGGGAATTTCCTGATTTCCTAGTGGCCCTGTCCGTCCCGACTGCTAAACCGAGTTTCAAAATATCGGTTCCAAAGGCCGTATCTCACTAGCGGCTTTCGAAGCGGGTGGCAGGTGCAGGTTCGGGTGAGGGTAGCGGTTGCCGCTCCCGCTTCGCCACACCGTCCACTGTTTATTCATCTTGACGTTTTTATCGAACGCGAGAACAATTCGAGACGGCAGTGAACTCGTGAAAAAACAATGTATAAGTTAAGAGTTAAATATTGCACCGTCCCAGACGAAAACTATAGCATATGTCAAACCATGGCAGTCCGTGACAGTATCGGGTTCGATGATTGGCTGCAGGTTCCGTTGGCGGGTGAAGGAATAGCCGACAGGCAACCGCTAGCTGCCGCGCTCCTATTGGTCGAGGAGTCACCCGCACACGCACCCGCACCCGCCAACCGCTTCAAAACCCGCTAGTGTGATACGGGCATGACTGGTTACTGGTTGGGCTATGCATCGGTTATAGAGAACGATATACATTTTATTTTCAGGAAAGCAATGTTTCTGGTACGAACAAAAAGCTAGATGCGCTCCTCCTTTTTATCATTGTGGTCCTCATTGTCCAACAAATCAACCACCGCTACCGAGACAATTTTGTTTCAGAATTTGCGTACAAGGTTGTATGTGTAAAGAAGGGTACATTCGGGATCTAGCAACGGGACGATGTATAGATGAAAACTATTGTCCTGCCCCTGGTAAGACTTTTAATTAAAAATCATCTAAACCCAATCTGGGGTATTCTGGGTACGTTTTATATACCTTACCTAATATTTCAGGTGACAAGAACGTAGTATACAGTCGTTGCAAGGCCAATGAGCAGGTATACTGCCCAGTATTTCCTTTATATCCTTTTGACCCTCTTCCAAAAGAAGAGAAATGCGGATGTGACTGCACGCCAGGGTATGTGTGTAAAGATGGCTACGTCAAGAACTCTACTGGATACTGTGTTTTGCCTGAACAATGTGACGTCATATCAATAGAATAATCATATGTTCTTGGGTTAATTTGTATATTTTAAAAGTTGTATTACGTTTCTTGTAGATCTGTCAATAAATAGCAATAAATAATAATTTTATTCACAATCGGTTAGTAATACACAGTATATCCACGGATCGAGTTCCAAAGAGGAAAAACTTGTTTATTTTTTATTTTACAAAAAAAATGTATTCTTGATAAAAGTTTTTGCATGTACCGAAACAGCCAATTCAGTTTTAACCTTAACAAATTTTCTTTTAGTTTCAGATAAAAATCGAAAATTGGTCGTTTTAGTTGAAAATTATTCAAAAAATAAGTTTGCGTTGTCTCTGATATCTTTGAAATTACGTTTTTCGCAACATACTAGTGTTGCGTTACATTTCTACAGATTGTCCTAATGCATAAAAGCTACGCTACACTTATTACTAAGACCAATGCGTTTATCTCCCACACAGAATCTAGGGGTTCCGAACAATGTGCCCTACCTTTGAAATCGGTTGAATGCTGGATTTATACAGCGTAAGCCATAACGTAACGTATCGTGCCGTAACGTAACGTAAAGAATAAATCAATACATACATAGGTGATCATTTATACAGACGTAAGCCGTACCGTGCCGTAACGTGTCAAAAACCCAAAGATCGCCAACTTTTATCTTTCTACGTTACGGCAAGTTACGGTACGTTGCGATATTACGAAAATTATTACTGCCCTGCGCTATAATCTGTTTTTGTGTGACTAAATATGTCAAAGTTGGAATTAATAAATTTAATGGATGTAAATATAAAAAATACATTACGAATAGTCTGTCTTGTGCAACTTTGATTGACATAAGTGACATGTGTCATATGTCAAAGTTTAGATTAATATATTAAATGGAAATATATATGAATTATAGTGCATTGCGAATAAACTAACGAACCTGATAAATACAAATCTGATGTACACTACACTTGTATCGACAAGGCATTAGTATTCTTTTTACGAAAATGTACCGTAAAAGTTCTGTATAAAACAGCCTAGAAAAATCACGCGTTACGATACGTTACAATACGCCACGGCACGGTACGTTACGTAACGTAAAGAATAAATCAATGCATACATATGTGATAATTTATACAGACGTAAGCCGTACCGTGACGTACCGTGCCGTAACGTGTCAAAAATCCAAAGATCGCCAACTTTTATCTTTCTACGTTACGATACGTTGCGATATTACCAAAATTACTACTGCCCTGCGTTATAGTCTGTTTTTGTGTGTCTAATTATGACGAAGTGGGGATTAATAAATTAAATGGAAATAAATATAAAAAATACTACATTACGAATAATCTGTCTTGTGTGACTTTGACTGACATAAGTGACGTGTGTCATGTGTTAAAGTTTAGATTAATACATTAAATGGAAATATATATGAAATATAGTGCATTGCAAATAAACTAACGAACCTGATAAATACAAATGTGATATACACTACACTTGTATTGATAAAGCATTAGTATACTTTTTGCGAAAATGTACCGTAAAAGTTCTGTATAAAATAGCCTAGAAAATACACGCGTTACGATACGTTACAATACGCCACGGCACGGTACGTTACGTTACGGCTTACGCTGTATAAATCCAGCATAATATACGGCATAATTTATGTTTATTTGTTTCAAACAAAATAAATGCATCAACTATCAAAATTATAGGATACCTAATACTATATGGCTCGTGCCACACTATGCGTTTTGGCGGGACCGGTAAAACCGCATCCGGTTAAACGGGATGAATCATACAATGTCCACATATATCCCGCAAAACAGGACAGCAGCAATGACAACTCGATTCTATTAAATAAAGAAGCGAAATATTTTAAATCAAGTAGTTGGTAGTCTGTGACAGAAACAAATAAGTACATATAAATAAGTTAATAATGGTCCGTATAGGGCGGTGGTATAGGGCGCGAGCAGACACGTGACTCAAGCGACATTGACGTGCTTGCAATCAGCTGATTTGTGTGCGCATGTCATTTTGACAAGGACAATGTTACGTTGACAAGACCAATGTGTTGATTTAATTTGATTTTTAACTGCTAAAATGTTATTATTTTTAATTTCATATGTTTTATTGCTTAAAAATTGTAAAATAATAACATTAATGCAGTTATCAAAATAAATCAAAACATTGGTATTGTCAACGTGACATTGTTGGTGTCAAAATGACATGCGCACACAAATCAGCTGATTCCAAGCACGTCAAGGTCGCTCGAGTAACGTGTCTGCTCGCGCCCTATAGATAGATATGATTTCAAAAATTAAACTTATTTGCGAAATTGAAAC
Organism: Harpalus rubripes; assembly: GCA_963082715.1. NCBI lineage: Eukaryota > Metazoa > Arthropoda > Insecta > Coleoptera > Carabidae > Harpalus > Harpalus rubripes. Next base: position 31,956,874 of record OY720465.1, read on the forward strand.
TGCTGGTTTGCTTCGCAAGCCGGTAAAACGCCAATATTGGGTTCATCCATTCAATTCTGAATGAGAACGAAGTGAAAGATTCCCAATTTTTTTCGGAAATATACGAAGGTATAATAACAAATTTTTTGAGTACTATCGTATGTCATTACTACCCTTTTCCCATAAGGCATGGTACCCTTCAACATACTGAATAAATTTATCTGTGTCAAACATATTATTTATCATAGATATTTATTGGCAATGACAAATACAAATTTGATGTTCCGAATTCCTCTCAATTTTTATATTATGTTGTATAAATATCAACTGCGGCTGCGGTAAAAACCGGACAAATGTAAACGCTCGCATAATCTTCAATGAGTTGTAGTTGACATGCGGCAAATTTACCGTCCGGTCAAACCGCAACATGCTGCGGTAGTATCCGGTAACCTGACCGCAACCGCATAGGTGTGGACGCCTTCATTTAAAACTATAGTTATTGTTTTCCCGTTAAACCGGTCCCGCCAAAACGTATAGTGCGGCCCGAGCCTTTGTGATAATGAAACAAATGACATATACAATTTTCCAGTCGGTTAAAAAAATTATATCTAAAACTATAAACAATATAAATCGTCAAAGATAAAAAAGTTTAACATATTATCACGTATTTTAGATAAAAATATTCATATTTTTAAGAACGTGTAGGTATTTGAAATAACAAATACCTAAGTAAAACTACAAAAATTTTAGTTATGCTGCGAATAGAAATGTTTTTGTTCCTAAGCATTTTTATAAGTTTCTGGCTTATTATTGCCACTGAAGATCCATTAATTACTCCCACATCACCAGTTCGTAAGTATAATATTATAGCAATAATAACCAAAATCTAATCAGCTCTTCATATGAATGTAACGAAGAGGAATACGAAAGAATTATAATTTCAGAATTGTAGTGACACACACACACGCACACGTACACACGCGCACACACACGCACGCACGAGCGCGCGCACACACACACACATACACGCACGCACGCACGCTCACTCACACACACGCGGACATCATCGTAAAAATGTTATAATCGGATTCTAGGGATCTTAAAACGTACTTATCCACTAAAATCTGGATATGCAATTTTTAGCATGAATTCAATACCTCTCTTAACGAGGGGTAAAAATAATCATGCAAAAACACAATTTGGTGACTTTCGGGTATTTACGGAACATACTATATATGTAAAGCCAATCGCGAATTTGAGCAAAATATGCATGGTCCACTGTATTGTGATATTTTCACAGGGTAACTGGACGACTGTAATGACGCTGACGTCACAACATGGCGATCATTTTACGCTAAAAACTTTAATTACATTATTATAGGTATAAAAATCTGATGTGACCAGCACATAACCTCTCGCCAGATATTTTACCTGGTTGTACGCATAAAACGAAAAATATTTTTAAATACAAATACATATATTCATATCTCACTACAAAATAATTCTCACATACATTTGCAAAATCTATGGGATATTTTAATGTAACTTATGTACAATACATACATTTTCTTTATATTCAATATCCTGAAATTTTCTTTTTCTACAAATCTATTAAAAGTGAGCTTTTTAATGTTTTGGTTTTAGCGTTAAAAATGTCATTTTGTGACACCAGTGTTAAAAGTGACAGATCATTGTTACTTTTGACACTAGTGTTAAAAGTAAATGTCAATAAATTATTAGAAATACAAATTTAAGTTAAAAAATAGTGTTTTTAGAAAAAATAGTGTATGATATACGTGTTAAAAATGATTTAATTTTGTTCGAAGGTTTGTATCACTCCGCTTCGCGTCGTGTTCCAAACTTCCTTCTCACAAAATAAAATATCACTTTTAACACTTATATCATAAATAACTATTTTCTACTTTCCTTTTCTTTTTCTTTATATTCGTAATTTTTTCGCAAATTCCTTTTATATTCTTTTTTAATATTCTTTTGCGTTGTTCACTTTTTTTTTATTTTCATAATCTTCATAATATACAAATATTTTTGACAGCGGCATACAAATATTTTTGACAGTGACATTTATGTGTCAATTACAAACATTTGAATTTCTTGCCTTGAAGTAGTTTGATCTGAGAATTTTTACATCAGATTATTTTATATGCATTTCTTTATCTCTAAATCTATAGAAGATATAATAATGAATTTATATTTATCGAATAAAGAATTTAACCTTCTTTAATATAAGTATTGACATAAATTTTCGATAAATAATATTAAGATGATTTTTTTCTTGTAACTACTACTTCGGGTTGTCCAATTGTGACCAGAACTTAATCAACTCTTCCCATTATTGTTAGATTGAGGAATCCGTAGTTAAAAATGTCTGAAGTCTTACAGTATTTGAAAAATCGTGGATCCAACATCCACACATCCACACACACATACGGACATCATCGTAAAAATGTTATAATCGGATTCTAGGGACCTTAAAACGTGCTTATTCACTAAAATCCGGATATACGATTTTTAGCATGAATTCAATACCTCTCTTAGCGAGAGGTAAAAATACAAAATAGATAGTAATTTTTATTTCGTTTTCATTTATTTATATTCAAAATTCATATGCGACATGTAATTTCTAAAAAGTCAAAATAGTCTGCTACAATCAAAACTCTTTTCAGGTCGACAATGTTCTATCTTCGAAGTATGGTCTGATTGTCCCCCGCCTAATTTTTACTGTGGTCCACATTGTCCTTTACCATACCTAATAAAGCCTTTTTGTCCAAAACTTTGTAAACCTGGTTATGTTTGTAAACCTGGATTCCTTCGAGATATCGATACAGGACTATGTGTTGATGAAAGATATTGTGCTGCTCCAGGTAAGAGTATTCTGTTTCTTCTTCAAATTTTGGATCTTCATCGTAGGTACTTTAAAATTTAAATTTAATATTGCAGGTGACAAGAACGTAGTATACAATAATTGTACTGCCTATGAACAAGTATACTGCCCAGTTTTTCTTCCTATTACTGTAGATGCTTTAGCACAAAAACCGAAACCATGTAGCTGTGACTGCATCCCAGGTTTTGTATGTAAGGACGAGTACGCTAAGAACTCTACCGGGTACTGTGTACCATATAATGAATGTGACATTACAAAGGAATAATCTTAAGTATTGAAATGTAAATGAAATTATATATTACAATATACAATTATTGATATACCTGCATTGAAAATATTCTTTATCTTCAACTATTATCAACACCAACACCTATACTGTTACCTACAAACCTAACATTGTCTGGGATACGAATAGTAGATTTGCAAGGTTGCTACAACAGGTGAAATAAAATTTATGTGGCCAACACATGACCTCCCGTCAATTCCACGTTTGAAATAGCAATGAGCTCTAAGTAAAGTATCACTTCCGGTTGATCGTTTGTGAACAAAATCTAATTTGTTGTTCCAATAAATAGAAAACTCTGTAATACCAAATTTTGGATTATATTTTATCATGTTTTACCTAGAAAATCTGTTAAGAGCTCCAAATTAATTACCACTTCCGGTTTATCCTATAGGTATAGTCAAAATCTAATATTATTTCAAATTATACACGTGTTTTAAATACGAAATTTGAGAAGTTTTGAATCATGTTTTAATATATTTTTTCAAGGAAATCTGTTTATAGCTTCCTGTAAAGTAGTACTTCCGGTTTATCAATTTTGGAAAACATCTAGTATGTCGTTCTCATTAAGTCTTAAATACCAAATTTGAAAAGTTTTGGATTGTATCAATTTATTTTTCACAAATATCTGCTCAGAGCTTCAAATAAAGTTTATCAATTTTAGCCAAAACCTAATATAAAAGTCTTAAATCGTAGACAAAGTAGTAAAAACGTGTTGTAGGGACTTTTGGACCGATAACATTACCTCTCTTACCTACGGTATGACGGAGGTAAAATATAACTATTATGAAATTTTATTTTATTCTGGGATCATAAACTTGTTTTCCTACAACCGTGCGTGAAAAGTACTTTTCACGTACTCATTACAGTGTGTAAAGTGTCACTTTTCAAGCACTAGTGCGTGAAAAGTAAATAAGCGTTGCTAGGCAACATTAAAATTCGGTTAATTTACCTGTCAAATATATAATTAGGTAGTAAATAATATTGAAAGCAATAAAATTTATTAGGAAATATGAATATACACTGTAAATGAAATAAATCTAATATTGTTTTAACAGATTGAGTATACTAATCTAATTTTTAAGGACATTAACATTTTTTGGACATGTATTCTAACCTAACCTAATTTTTAATATTAATATTAAATGTACAATTTGGACATTATAAAAGACTAATCATCGTCTGTCTGAGATTCTTCCAAGTGTTTAAATTACATTTTGTAAAGTGTTATGAGATAGAGTACTTACAGTATTTGAAGCTGCTGGATGCCTATACACTCAGTATTATGAGAAACATCAATACCATTTCGGTTGTAGGAAAAATGTTGTATACAACACGTGTGTAAAATAGTATTTTTTGTCTCGTGCTACACTTTCTGTGGAACCAATTTGCCCTGGGCAGCGTCAAATTCATTCGATATTTCTTTAGAATAATCGATATCTTCCATTTTTATTAGACACTAAATTAAAATTTGTTATAAACAAACAATATAGCCAGAAACCAAAATAAAATAAAACGTTGTATGTATGGACCACGGGCATAATCAAGATTGTAAAGCACTAGGGAAAATTGAAGATCTCCGCTGCGCGTCGAGCTTTGAACATTCCTCCGTGTTATAATCTTTTGATTAAGCTTTTTATACATAAATAACTATTAAATTCAAATTGCTCCGTTACGGAACGTTCAAAATAAAATATGATTACTAAATTAGATTCATTTACTTTTTCCGAAGAGAAGACTATCTAGTATAACATATGATTTATTAATTTACGAAATTTTAATACGTGATAATTGAAATTATTTCCATTGAATTTAAAATTTAAAACACAAACTGTTAACAATATTACTTTGTATAAAAACTGAAACAATATTTAACCTTTTGTCACGTATTTTTAAGATAAATTTACCATTATCATATACTTATCCAGAACATAATATGAAACAACACGCATCTAAAACATTCAGTAAGTACCGAATTTGCAAAGAAAATGAAGTTTTTATTGCTGAGCATTTTTGTAACCTTTTGGGTTTTCACTATTCAAGATACAGACCCAGTAACTTTTGTAAGACCATTTCGTAAGTAAAAATTGTTACACTTTCTACATTGCAATGAAATAGATAAAAATAAATATATTATCACGGCATATTACCCATTGCTGGGTGTGTCTATCTGCTTTGTACTCAGATGTCGGTAATGATGATGACATATTTGTACTGTGCGGGCGCTTACCAGGCGTCACCTCACGGGCACTCATTGCTGGCGTGGAGAGTGCACCACAGGGATCCATTTTGTGCCATTTAAAATTGGAAATATTTGGCGTCGGTTGGGATCGAACCCGGTTCCCCAGATTCGCGACCTGACACAGGCACGTGGCCACGAGACCCCTGCAATGAATATTCAAATTTAAATAGTTCAATATTTCATTGTTAAGGATAGCTTGGGTTCTTTGAAAGTAGTTGCCTACTTTATATAAGAATATCAGAGAGAACAAAAACAAACAAAAAATTGGTTATTATAACCTGTTTCTACATTAAGAAGAATAAATTCAAAATTTGAATATTGTGTCAAGTTCATTTAATATTTGATAAATTGTCTAATTTTCAGCAAAATGTTCAATCTTCGAAGTGTGGAGTACTTGTGCTCCTCCAAACTTTTACTGTGGTCCGCATTGTCCTTTACTATATGAATTAGACCGCGCTTGTATCGAAATATGCCAAACAGGTTGTGTCTGTAAACCAGGATTTCTTCGAGATACGAGTTCAGGACGATGTTGTGATGAGAGATACTGTCCTGCTCCAGGTAGGATTTTTATTTGGTATAAACATTAGAAATAAACTAGATTTCAAAAAATTTGGCGTAAGTAAAGAACTGAAATTTTCCACAAATCCAAATGAAAAACATATATTTAAAAAAAAAACTGAATACTCGTATTATACATTGAATGTATAGATAACATAACAAAATATTTATAATAAAATAAATAACTTAAATATTATATATACCGTGTGTCTACCTTTTTTGTGGACCATAGGAAATACAATGGTAAAATTTTCATAATGCTGTAAATTCTGCCCTATTAATTTTAGAACAACAGTGTAAATACAAAAAATGTTTAGAATTAAAAACTGCATCTAAAAAGTCCAAAATTATTGTTTACATGCGTTTCATTTACGAAAGAGAGGCAAAGTAAAAGTAATAATTTTTAGCTACTTACAGAGTGCCATGAGCACTATCACAAAATTTTAAACAGTTGTATTGCTTGAATTTGACAGATGACATCGGTCATAAAGTTTTAAAAATTATTGATTTCATTAAATTATTTATCAGTAATCATGGATACATTTGCTATCGCAGAAAAAACTAAATGGAACAATATTAACAATTAAATATCAATTAATAAACTTTTATCTGTCAAAGTCAAATAATATGACTATTCACATTGCATATTTTGTCTTGCATGGCACTCTGTAAAAAGCTTAAAGACGGATATTTTATTTTTTTTATATAAAAAAATCTGATGTGGCCAGCACATTACCTTCCGTCAGTTCTATGTATTTTGTACAAATTTCATACGGAAAGTTCCTTGCTAAATTAAATATTCTATTTCTTCTACATTACCTTCCGGTAGTTGCATGTATTTTATGCAAATTTCATACAGAAAATTATTATTTTGTGACGTTTTCTATATACAGTGTAATGTATCTGCAGAAATAAAAGATTTATTATTATTATTTCTTGTACATTACCTTAAAGCAGTTGTATGTATTTTATACAAATTCCATACAGAAAGCAAAAGATCCTATATTTCCAGTAAAATTATAAGATAAACACACTATGTCAATTTCACTTGACACTGACATCTTTCAATCAGAATTTTCTTAATATAGTAGCTGTTTCCATAGCTATGGCTACTTTATGAAATTTAATTTCTTTATAATTTTTTAACTCTATATCCATTTAATATTAAGTATAAAATGCAGTCAAATCGTATAGAGAATAAAATATTCTTTAATATTTATAATAACATCAAATGTGAAAAAATTATATTTCACATAGTTGTTTCAAAAAAAACTGTTAAAATCTTCAAATGATGGTACTCCCGGTTGACCAATTGTAACCAAAATCTAATCAGCTCTTCATATGGATGTAACGAAGAAGTATACGAAAAAATTATAATTTTTGTAACTGTAGTATTAGAGTTATCGCAGACGAAAATTTTGTTACACACACACACACACACACACACACACACACACACACACACATATCCACACACACACACACACACACACACACACACACACACACACACACACACACACACACACACACACACACACACACACACACACACACACACACACACACACACACACACACACACACACACACACACACACACACACACACACACACACACACACACACACACACACACACACACACACACACACACACACACACACACACACACACACACACACACACACACACACACACACACACACACACACACACACACACACACACACACACACACACACATACAGACATCATCGTAAAAATAGTAAATTCGTATTCTAGGGACCCTAAAACGTGCTTATTGATTAAAAACTCATCATCGAATTTTTTGACCAAAGACAATACCTTCCTTACCTAAAGGTGACGGAAGGTAATAAAAAGTAGACACACGGTATATATATATATATATATATATATATATATATATATATATATATATATATATATATATATATATATATATATATATATATATATATATATATATATATATATATATATATATATATATATATACCTATATATATGAATTTTTCTAAGAGTGTTCTTTAACGAGTTCAACGATGAAGTTTTGTTTACTGCTAGGAGAATCAGTATCAATGTTTGGGAGAGCTTACAAAAATTCCGGATCGTTTTCTGACTGTTCTTTCAAATTCTAACACACACTCAAATGGTTAGCTCTCTGGTCGTTGGACGTGTTGTCGTAGAGCGAATATCATCTTCAAATTTTCAGTCAAAATTCGTTGGCACAAACTCTAAGATATCACCTTTTCTTGCAATCTTAAATTTACAGAACATGCAAATAATATCTGCATATCCGCCAATAAAATTCTCGGTTTCATCTTCAGAATTTGTAAGTCGTTTAACGATATCTCACTATTAAAAATGTTATACTTTTCGTACGTAATAATAAGTACATTTGATTATACCTCCATTATATGGTATCCTTCATTCGATTACCAGACACTTGCTTTAAATCGAGTACACCGTCGTTATCTAAAATATTTATCATTTAAATTCGACAATGCCTACCCCGAACGCGGATTTGATAATGATGCCTTGTTAGAACGTCATAATATGCCTTTCCTCCAAACAAGACGTGAAAATCAATCAGCTAAATTTTTATCATTACTACTGTCCAATAATATTTACTGCCCTTCTTTACTATCCCATGTTAAATTTCATGTCCCCAGACTAACTTCCAGGTTCAGCAAGATATTCCATCTTTCAACCCCAAACACCGATGTTCTGGACAGATTGCCTATCCATGTGCTCAAACGCAGAAAGGATTTATGAAGATATATTTTTCTAAATATAGATGTCTATATTATATATGTTTCTCTTTTTTTCTCTTTTTACTTCCTTGTACGAAGTAAAGGAAGTATTGTAATCGCGAAAAATAATTTCGGTTTTGAGATTTCAACGGAAATATCCATTTTGACCATCCCTAAATCCATTTTGACTAATTTCGTCGTGACGTCTGTACGTACGTACGTACGTGCGTACGTGCGTACGTGCGTATGTATCTCGCATAACTCAAAAACGGTAAGCCGTAGAAAGTTGAAATTTTGTATTTAGGACTGCTATAACATCTAGTTGTGCACCTCCCTTTTTGGTCATTACATAATTTCTAGAAATGGTACTTTATTTGAAGCCTATAATAGATTTTAATGAAAAACTATCTTAAAATATAATCTAACACTTTTCAAATTTGGTATATAAGACTTTTATGTCAATTGGAATAACATAGTGGATTTTGGTTAAAACAGGCTAACCGGAAGTGGCATATTACCTAAAGGTGTTAACAGTTTTTCTTCAATAAAATGGTTTCATTTTGATTTTAAAAATAAATGCTTCAAATAAATATTTGAGAGAATTAAATTTTGTGTCTAGCACATCAAGTATTATTAAATTAGCCCTTTGTATAAGCGAGATATGTATATTTAAAACTTATATAATGTTTGGTTTTTGTAATGAAGCTTGCTATGGATTAGGACAAAAAATAACAAAAAAATAAAAAATAGATGCTAATGTCAAATTACGTCAAATATGTGCAATTATATACTTGGGTCTATACTTCATATTGGTCTTGTGTACAAGGAAGTCGTGTGGTGTCCACATCAGATTTTTTGTATTTACTTTATATACTGTTATTTACTTTATAAACATTATTATTATTATTATTATTATTATTATTATTTAAAAAAAAGATATTCCAGTGAATTCCTCCAACTCAACAATTGTTCTACGCACGACGATCAGACATGATCGCATTCAATTTTTTCAATCCTCTCGGACGTTCTGGGAGTCGTAGGACGTCCCGGTCGAGGTTTATCTTCACTTCAATGACCTTCGACCACTTTGAACACGAAAAAACAACTCGTTTAATCGTATAAAGCTCAAATCTTCCTCCCCGTAAGTCCTCCGAAGAAATGCGACGGTTTCCGCTGCTGATTTTCTCTAACAGAAAAGAAAACTTCACTGCAAACGACAAACAGCATTTAAAAAAAATCACACTGACTGGTCAGATGTTTCCCCAAGGATGACAATTGGGCAACAGATCCAAAAGAGTATCTAGTCAAGTTACTTATTGGGAGAAGTCCGTATTTTAGCACTCTACCAACCGTCAGAAAATAATTCTCGGATATTTTGGGTAGCACCTCGTATGTATGAATAAAGTATTATAAATAGTAAAAATTGGGGCAAAGTATAGAATAGGGTCCAGCTTTAAAATGCTTTTTTTAAATGTACCCTATTCTTTTATGTAAAATATATAAAAAAAAACCTTAAATTAGAGCGCGGAAACAGGTTAGTTCTTTAGGATGTATTTGTAAAAATTGTGACTTCTTCGATTGCAAATTTGCAAAAAATACTTTAATATAATGGTAACCTAATACCTAATGCACAGAACTAACCTAACCCAACATAAGCTAACGCATAGAATTCAATTTGACGGAACTCAGATCGTTACAGTCAGTATTCGTTATTTTTACCTTCCGTCACCTTTAGGTAAGGAAGGTATTGTCTTTGGTCAAAAAATTCGGTGGTGAGTTTTTGATGAATAAGCACGTTTTAGGGTCCCTACAATACGATTTTACTACTTTACGATGATGTCTGTGCGTGTGTGTGTGTGTGTGTGTGTGTGTGTGTGTGTGCGTGCGTGCGTGCGTGCGTGCGTGCGTGCGTGCGTGCGTGCGTGCGAGCGAGCGAGCGAGTGAGTGAGTGAGTGAGTGAGTGAGTGAGTGAGTGAGTGAGTGAGTGAGTGAGTGAGTGAGTGAGTGAGTGAGTGAGTGAGTGAGTGAGTGAGTGAGTGAGTGAGTGAGTGAGTGAGTGAGTGAGTGAGTGAGCGAGTGAGTGAGTGTGTGTGTGTGTGTGTGTGTGTGTATGTGTGTGTGTGTGTGTGTGTGTGTGTGTGTGTGTGTGTGTGTGTATGTAACAAAATGTTCGTCTACGATAACTTCCATACCACAATTCTGTGAAGAGCTGATTAGATTTTGGTTAGAATTGGACAACCGGAAGTACCCTCATTTGAAACAGTTTTTCTTCAAAAAACTGTGTTAAATATCATTTTTTCACATTTAATGTTATTATAAATATTAAATATTATTATATATTATAATTTTACTGGAAATATAGGATCTTTTGTATGGAATTTGCATAAAATACATGCAACTGCCGGTAGGTAAAGTACAAGAAATATAATCTTTAGCAAGGAACTTTCTGTATGAAATTTGTACAAAATACATAGAACTGACGGAAGATAATGAGCTGGCCAGATCAGATTTTTTAGGTTGATATGCGTGACAACTAACGACTCACTTTACAACAAAACTTATCAAATATTTGCTTCCGCACCCTAATTTTGCTTTATTTTAATGTTTAGGAAGCTAATGAACCGACATACAGTCATTTAAACCCACTTCGAATTTGGACCTTATTCTATACTTTATCCAAAAATTGTGTTCTCTTGTGTAGTTATCCCTTACGGGCGGCGAATTATACATTTGTACGCAGGCGGCAGTACGCCTAGGAACGGTTCTGCTCAATATTGAGCGTCTAGCATATTTTAGCAATAAAATGGTCAAAGTAAAAGAATTTTAGTCTGTCACATTTGTTTCTTGACAATCAAACATCATTAGGATATGTGAACTTTTATCATTTATAACTTATATTGCATGTAATATTGCAGGTGACGAAAACGCAGTATACAGTCCTTGTAATGCCAATGAGCAAGTATACTGTCCAGTTTACCCTCCATATCCTGAAAAAGCTTTAGCAAAGAAACCGAAACCATGTAGATGTGACTGTATTCCAGGTTTTGTATGTAAGGACGGCTACGCTAAGAACTCTACAGGGTATTGCATACCGTATGAAGAGTGTTATATCATTACAAATAAATAATCTTATTTTATTACATGTAAATGGTATTACAAATTGGAATAAATAATATAAATGAACAATAAAATAAGTATATCCTTTCAATTTACCACTCTTTAAAGTTGGTCAAATTATTCTCTCAACATTAATTGGAAAATCTTAAAATTTGACAAAAATACTATTTGGAATAACTGAAATTATCTTAATGGAATTTAGAATTTAAAACACATACATTTACCAATATTTATTATTCTTTGTATAAAAACTTGAATAATATTTAAAGTTTAGTCACGTCAGTTTTTTGATAAAATTAATCATTATCCAGTATATTTGTACCTCCCGCTACCATTGGTAAGGGAGGTACAGGGGTCGTGCTAAAAATCGCATATCGAGATTTTGGTAAAGGATCACGTTTTAAGGTCCCTTTTTCTGTAATGAAAAGAGCCCATTAGATTTTGGTGAAAATCGGATAACCGGAAATGACACTTTACTAGAAGCTCATTTTTTTTTTCGAAAAATACCTTTATGTCTCACTAAAGTATTATGAACTGTTTATTGCTAGGATACGATGTATATAATCATATCTATAACAATCGGGGCATAATGGGAGGGCATAATATTTAATTATGCCCTCATTATAATCCGATCATCGTTTATGGACTTTAAATTAAAAATAATATGAACGGTATATAATGAATTTATTTTCTTTTTAATTACAATTCATTACAATAATAATAAGGATTGATTACAACAATTAATACATTAATTGATTACAACAATTAATATAAGAAAACAGCTTTGAAAGCACAACACAGAAATCAATTTTGATTTAATTATAATACTTAAAATTGATTATCAAAAAAACCTTAAAAAGCCATTTACTTTCACCACACATGAAATAAGTCCGTCGAATTGCAGACTGAAATGTTTCGCATTCATTTTTGACAGATGACGGATCTCTAATTTTTTTGGGGACGATATTTATCCACGTTTGAATTCATTTTTGATATTATTTACCGTCACATGTGACACATTCAAAGCCGTACAAGCTCTCTAAAATGTAATAATATCCATAAATAAATGCATAAGAAATAAAGAACTGAGATCTGTTGTGATAACGAACCTCAAAATATAATACTTACATCTTCTACAGACGGGAATGGAATAATTAGATCATTTATACGTTTGTCTTCCTCAAAGTATACAGAAACATTCAAAATAAATTATTTACACCATTTCGACAAAATATTTTCCGAAACATCAAATTCACCTATTCCACCATCTCCAACGATTTAAAACGTTGGTTTGACGTTGGTGTTTTAAAAATAAATAAATGTTGATAATAAACAAAACAACATCCTTAGCAGCGTCAAAGCTTAAGCCTTATTGTAATCAAAATTATTATAAATGAAAACTTATTTCACATAGATAATAGGTTTGTTCGTTTCGCTACCTGGCGTCTACGGTTTACTGCCGCGCCCATATACTTTGTATGGAGGCGGCAGTAAACCGTAGACGCAAATTAGCGAAACGAACAGACCTAATCTAGTGAGACATAAAATCTTGTATGCACCACGAGCGTTACTAGATGATAATTAGGGTACCTTTATAACCAGGGTATGGCCATGGCGTGGCTCACGTTTCGTCCGCCATTACCGGGACATCTGTTATATGTGTTGTTCTTGCGCAAATTATTATGTATTTTCGTGGATATTTGTTTTATTTTAATGAAACACACATTTAATTATCATTTTCATACGTATTTATAGCGTAAGTAATATATTTTATTTTATTTACTTGTGTAGTTTGTTAAGATTCCCACCACGATTACTGACATATTGGAAACTACTATAAATTACCAATATTAAGCACAATCATTTAAATTTTAAAAGGTAAGTTTAGAATATACAATTATTATGTAAATAAGAACTACAGATATTAAATTGGATGTGATAATAACAACCCATGTCATATATTCTACATAACCTCTAAATGTAAATATTAATAATAATTGTGTATCTCTTAAATTAATAAATTTTTATTACCTTTATAAATTCACAGTGTGATAATTTAATATTCTTTTATAATATAATATCACATTTATTACAAATAAATAAGGAAATGAATTACCGACAATGGCGGCAATCTTGGCCCATGGCCATACCCTTGTTATAAAGGTACCCTAATGATAATGCCCATCGGGCGACATCTATCCCTCGGTCCAGATCCTCGTCGCCCTCCTGGCATTATCATCATAGTAACGCCCTTGGTACATAAAATGTTATTCTATTCTATCTCGGTATTTAAAATTTAATCTTCATTTGATTATAACTCCGGTGGCACAATGGTTAGAGCAACGGCTCATGTCATGACTGCCCCCGGGGCTCTGGGTTCGAATCCCACTAAGGCATGGATGTTTGTGAGTGCGAACCCACTCTGTAATTGGGATTTAATCCTGTTGAGGGGTTTAAAAAAGGTAGTCACTTGGATTAGATTGGACTATATTTTAAGAAATAAACTGTCAAAATTAGAGTAAAATTCGCTAATCCAAAAATAAGGATTAACTTAATCTTTTTTGTGACTCGGGCTGCAACTGGCGGAAGGTATTGTGTTGGCCACACCAGATTTTTTAAACTTATATCTATGAATAACATGTACGTAAAACTTACAGTACTGGTATTGATTTTACTAAAGAAAATGTTTTTATACTATTATTCACGAAAGATGACTATTCAAGGTTAAGGTAAGAAAGAATACACATCACTTTACCGCAGTAGTTTAGCAACATTTTGTAATAGAAAGAGAAAGATTATTTGATCTATGTCTATTTAACTTATGTGGTGTGACAGATATACGTAAATAGTTGCATTACTTTCTAACACACTATAAATAATAATAACGTATGTCGTATAATTACAGATACCTAATTATCTACTACACTGCTCTCTGTACTACTATGTACTCAGTGGCGTTGCCGTTTAAATAAGATTATAATTCCTTGGTTTATAGTTAAGTCTATGGTTTTTGAATTTTGCAAAAACATAAATGAAGAACATAAATCTTTCAGAAAGGCATTATTTAGAAAGAAACATAATTTTCAAATAAATTACTCTTATTTATTCAGTTAAAATGTATCCATACATATTTCATGTTGCACGCTTATGCATATGAAATGCAATGAAGTTATTTGCAAGTAATATTATATCAGACGGCTTACAAATGGCCTTGAATAGTCATCTTTCGTGAATAATAGTTTATTCTTGAGCATTTTTATAAACTTTTGGGTTTTCACTACTCAAAATACAGACGAAGTAGATTCTATATAAGTCTTGTTCGTAAGTAAAAGTAACTTTTCTATATTGTATATATTCGTATACCTGCCGGTTTGTCACAAAATCTAACGGAATATGGTAATTCCGGGATAGTTTAACGATGTGTTCTACTATTCATGGATTTTGGCAAAAAGTCATCTCACCTGGTAAGCCATCTTTCTCGAATGACTCTATTCTCATTCTGTCGGTAAAACATTTTGAGAACCCCTGTCGACGATAAACGCAAAAATGTAATAAAGTAATATAATGAAAACAAACTTTTCCTCATTTAATTTGGACTTTCATCCCGGTTTTTACCTCTAAATGTAATTCTTAGCTGTAACAAAGAGAAAAAAACACATAACACTGTTGTGTACAACTCATGCGAATGTGAATATAATTTCCGTGTACAATGTATACACATACACACACATGAAATGTATGTAAGAGAAAGAGTAACATGTGTATATATGAGTACATGTTGTATGTTGATGAAAATAATTAGTCTACATTAACTTTGCTGTAGGTGGAATAAAGTTTCAACGGGGATAATCTCTGCAATTATGAAAATTATCTCATCTACAGTTATACAGCTACACGAAAGTAACAAAACATTCATAGTGTTTACATTACAGTGTATAGTGCTACAAATGTCACGATATTAAAATGTACTATTGATTTTGTTAACGGATAAATTAAAAGAGTATTCATATGTGTAAAAAAGAAAAACCAAAAAGTCTTGATCACACAGTTTAAAAATTTAACATTTAGGGGCTGTCCTTAAATTACGTAACGCTTCAAGGGGGGGGGGTCAAGAGTAGCGTTACGCAGCGTTACGAGGGGGTGGGGGAGGATTAATGTGTGCGTTACGTAACGATAAATTATAAAAAATATTGCTAAACTTGCTTTAATAGTTTTTAAACATTCAAATTTCGCGGTGCTAATTCGTATATGCAGGCAGTCGTTTGTTTTCAATAACAGTCAACATAATATGTCGGGCACAGTTCAAATTCGGGCCAGTGGTCTCTCATTCGTGCAATGCAATTCATATTAAAACATGAATTCAAGTAGTGTTGATACGGAAAAACTTTTCAATAGTTTTTTAAAAGCATATGGATATGCTTTTAATTTCTATGCTGTTATTTTTTCATCTTTATGTACATTAATTTAATTAGTTTCTGTTTCAAATTTTAACTGAATATTAAGGAGGCCATATACTTTTATATACAGTAAAAAAATTGGGGTGACAAGCCGTAGGGCAAGAGTAGTACATTATTTTTTTTATCTTTGTGTACATTAATTTAGATAGTTTCTGTTCTGTTCTGTTATTTTTCATCTTTATGTACATTAATTTAAATAGTTTCTGTTTCAAATTTTAACTGAATATTAAGTAGGCCATATACTTTTATATCCAGTAAAAAATTGGGAGGGGGGTCAAGTACTGCGTTACATAATATATGGGGGGGGGTTCATGTTTGCGTTACGGGTGCGTTACAAAGGGGGGAGGGGGTATCAAAAATTTCCTAATTTTGCGTTACGTAATTTAAGGACAGCCCCTTATCTGTCAGTTAGGTACATAGATTAGAGATCTTAACTGTGTAACCAAAGAGTTGTGTGTTTAAAGCGTAGGCTTCGGGATTAAATTATAAATAATTTTATAAATTTATTCATAAAATATATAGAAAAAGTTTTAATGCAAGCCTGTAGAAAATTTAATAATCTTTAATTTTTATAATAAAATAAATTATACAAAAAACTTATTCATTATAAAATTGGCATTAATTTTTTGAAAAAACGAAAGCCAAATCAATATCTTGAAGTCATATTTGAATACGCTCCTATCTTCACTGCAAAACTATTGAGTAGTACTGTAAATACAAAGTGTAAACTATTATTCACGAAAGATTACTATCCAAGGTCATTTGTTCGAAGAAAGAATACACATCTCTTTACAGCAGTAGCTTAGCAACCTTTTGTATTAGAAAGAGTTAGATTATTTGACCTATGTCTATTTAATTTAAGTGGTATGACAGATATACGGCATTACTTTCTAACACACTAAAATATTAATGACATATGTCGTAGAATTGCAGATATCTAATTATCTACTACACTGCCCTCTGTGCTAATATTTATCCAGTGGCGTTGTCGTTTAAGTCAAATTATTATTCCTTGGTTTATAAGTTAAGTCTATATTTTTGTATTTTGCAAAAACATAAGTGCAGAACATAAATCTTTCAGAAAGACATTATTTAGAAATAAACATAATTTTCAAATGAATTACTCGTATTTTTTTAGTTAAAATGTGTCCATAAATATTTCATGTTGCGCGCCTATGCATACTAAATGCAATGAAGTTGTCAGCAAGTAATATTATATCAGACGGCTCACAAATGACCTTGAATAGTCATCTTTCGTGAATAATAGTTTACATTTTATTATTTTTTGTCATGGTGGAGGCCTGTAGAAAAAATCTTGTGTGTGTTTCGAGCGCAAATGGATATTGTCGATTTCGAGAGAATGCCGCGTGACAACCTCTCAATCCACAATGTCCCATTTAATACACAAATAGCTTTTGTGTAATATATGATTTAAAAATTTAGATTAAATATCCATAATTCTACGTTCATAGACATATTTGTTATTTTGTTTTTTTAGAATGTACTAAAAATAATTACATAACATAGTTTTTCTTTATTTTACATAAAATTTTGTTAAAAAATGTTATATTTGTTTATTTTTTTTTGTGAAAATACATCCATATAATATTGTCCTGAAGCTATTAAAAAACCAATAAAACGTTAAATTTGTTAAAAATATTAAATTAAACATTATGATAAAAATATTCCCTAGTCCAACTCTGTAAGGGAGTTTTCCGGATCCTTGAAAGTTGAGGAAATTCGTATTTCGTCGCGTTGATTTCCCGTCACTGCCCGGGATAAAATAAATTGTTGGAATAAAACTGAGCAACTTCCTTCTGAGGCGTGGAACTCTCTAACTTTTCGGGAACTTAGTGTTGCTGTTTCTCTTTCTGTTATTTTGTTGTTGTAGCTGTTTTCCGGTATAATGGATTTCATACCAGGTGTATCAATACCAGAAACAAACTTAGATAAAGAAATATATCATGCTTTTTATTCATTTTTGTGGGCGATATCCTCAGCTGTATTAACTCATTACACGTCAAGCAATAAACTGAGAGTTATTTCATATTAACTTTGGTCGGCAGTTTAAGAGAGAATAATTAAGATAAAATTGAGTTAAAAAATCTGATATGGCCAGCACATGACCTCCCGCCAATTCCATGTTTAAAATAGTAATGAGCTTTAAGTAAAGTATCACTTCCGGTTGATGATTTCTAAACAAAATCTAATTTGTTGTTCCAATAAATAGAAAAGTATGTAATACGAAATTTTGGATTATATTTTATTATGCTTTTCCTCAAAAATCTGTTAAGAGCTCTAATTGAAGTACCACTTCCGGTTTATCATATACAGGGTGTCCATGATAACTTTTCCGACAGGGAATCTCGAGAACTATAAGAGATACGAAGTCAGGTAAATTAGACAAAAGTTGCCCCATTAGGAGACCATTTTGAGGGAGTTTTGTTGTCACCATTTTGGATTATATTTTAATAAAGTTTTTCTTTAAAAACTGTTATGGGCTTCTGGTAAAGTATACCTGCCGGTTGTCCAATATTACCCAGAATTAATCAACTCTTTATATGAATTCATAAAGCTCAAATACGGAAAACAGAAATTTTTGGAAGGAATTATCGCGGACGAAAAAATCACATCCAGAGACATCATTGTAAAAATAGTAAAAACCTGTTATGGGAACCATAATTTGTACTGAAAACTCACTATCGAATTTTTGGACCGAAAACGTTATCTCCCTTACCTATAGTATGACGCGAGGTAAAAATTCGCTTCCCAAATATACATATACCTGACATTTACATGACAGATGTGGGAAAAACAACAAGCATTATATCAAATCTTGTGATTTTACTTGAAAATATATGTAAAATATTCCTTGTTATTCTTTCCCCATGTTTTCTCCTGCGGAAACAGGAAAATCTCCGATGTTGTCATTCTATCTAAATACATGTCCGTGTCATCGTGCTTATGACAGCTGTGACACCCTTGTCAACATAGTAGAAAGATGAGCTCAAAATAATACAGCTGATTACAATATAAAATGTTCGTGTTGGTGGAACAAAAAGAATTGAAATAATAAATAAAAGAATAAAAGAAAGGTAAATACTTTGATCTCTGAAGTGTATACAATTAAATTTCTGCCGACTTCTAGGCTGGTGTATTTTATATGTATGTATGTATGTATAATACATAATACATTTCTGTACATCAGATTTTATTTTTTGGGCCGATGTTTCCATAAATTTATTAAATGAATTTGATTTATTGTTCATAGTATACTCAGGATTTTTACCTCCCGCTTCCCGCTATCGTTGGTAATGGAGGTATAGGGATCATGCTAAAAATCGCATATGGAGATTTTAGTAAATGACTACGTTTTTAGGTCCCTAGAATCCAATTTTAACATTTTCATAATGATGTCTGTGTGTAGGTGTGTGTGGATCCTCCACTCTATCTGAAATAGTATCATTAAGAAAATTTTGTAATCTTGTATTTCGAACTTTTCCTGTATTGGAAAGAGCCCATTAGATTTTGGTGACTATTTCATTCATAAATTTATAAGCCAATCCAAATTCCGGATTCTACCTAGTTACCAAGTTTCATTTCGACAAAACACCGTCACAAAATTTTTATCGCACCCTTTAAGCCAATAAGATGTATTTTTACAAGTGAGTTTGGATAAGCGAAATTTTTTTTGACGTTTTAGAAACATATTGTTTACATACCTGTCAAAGTGTGTATATTTTCAGTGTTATCAGTTTTTATTAAAAACGAGTCGGTTCGGACAGAAATCTATTTAAAACGTTGAAAAAGTAAACACCTTAAAACATAATAAAATTAGAAGATTTTTGTCAAGAAAAAAATTATATAAATAATTACCTGATTTTTATTTTGGAAATAGTCATCCGAATACCATTCGTGGTTAAATTTTATCCTGGAAAAATTTTCCAATTGCTTTACTCGAGCCTGTTGCCAATTTATCTCGTGACATTGATCAAAAATCACTCGTTTGACAACTCGTGATTTTTTGTCAATACCACTCAATAAATTGCTAGGTAACCAGCTCTCGTAACAATCTGAAAAATTTTCCGGCATAAATTTACCACTTATGATATTATACAGGGTGTTAATTAAAAAGCGGGCCATAGACGTTTAACATGGGAAATCAGTTTTTCCTTGCGCAAAACTTCCCATTTAATTTTAAACAAAAATGTTTCAAATAAATGTTGTAGAGAATTAAATTCTACACCAACATCACTAAACAGATTTTTATTTTGCATGTTTAGTAACCTGTAAAATCCAATTTGAAATTTTATAAATATTACTCATTCGTAGTGATAGCCATTAAATTTAAACAAAATTACAGAGAAATGCATATCGCTTGAATTGTCACAATTTCGATTTTGCAGATTACAAAATAAAAATAAATAAAATCTAAGCAATAATTTAGATGTAGATTTCTGAAGGACTTAGAATAGAATATAATTATCAGTAATTTTTATTTGAAAATCTAATTTCTGACAGTTCAAATGATATGCATTTCTTTGTAATTTTGTTTAAATTCCATGGCTATCACTACAAATGAGCAATATTTATAGAATTTCAATTCGGATTTTACAGGTTACTAAACATGCAAAATAAAATCTGTTTAGTGACACTGGTGTATAATTTTATTATCTACAACTATTATTTGAAACACTTTTGTCTAAAATGAATTGGGAACTTTTGCGCAAGGAAAAACTGATTTCCCATGTTAAACGCCTATGGCCCGCTTTTTAATTAACACCCTGTATATGAAAATCGGATAACCGGCAAAAGCACTTTACTAGAAGCACAAAATAGTTTTTCTTCGAAAAATACATTTAAATGTTATTATAAAAATTAAAGATAACTAAATTTTCTACAGATTTGCATTAATACTGTTTCTATATATTTTATGGATAAATTTATATAATTATCTATAATTTAAATCCCGGATCCTACGCTTTAAAAAAACAAAACTCCTTGGTTGCGCAGTTATTCAAATGTATGTAAATGACAGATAAATGTCACTATCAGAACTAATCATTTCAAATTAATAATAGTAACGTTTTAAAAAGAAAAAACTAAATAGAACAATAGGACAGGAAATTAATACAGTTTCCAGCATATGTAAATATGCAGGTATGTATTTAGATTAGGTATTAAAAATTAACGATTCGCAAAAAAGTTAAGTTAATTATTAAGCTAAATAAAGTTATTATTATTATTATTATTATTATTATTATTATTATTATTATTATTATTATTAACAAAAAAGGTAGTTACTTGGATTAGATTAGATTAAAATTCGCTAATCCATAAATATGGATTAGCTTAATCTATTTTGTGACTCGAGCTGTAAATGGCGTGAGGTATTGTGTTGGCCACACCCGATTTTTACCTCTCGCTAAGAGAGGTATTGTTTTCATGCTAAAAATTGCATATCCAGATTTTAATGAATAAGCACGTTTTAAGGTCCCTAGAATCCGATTATAACATTTTTACGATGATGTCCGTATGTGTGTGTGTGTGTGTGTGTGTGTGTGTGTGTGTGTGTGTGTGTGTGTGTGTGTGTATGTGTGTGTGTGTGTGTGTGTGTGTGTGTGTGGATGTGTGTGTGTGTGTGGATGTTGGATTCACTATATCTCAAATACTATAAGACTTAAGACATTTTTAACTACGGATTGCTCAATCTAACAATAATGGGAAGAGTCGAGTCAGTTTTGGTAACAATTGGACAACCGGAAGTAGTAGTTACAAGAAAAAAATCATCTATATATTATTTATCGAAAATTTATGTAAATACTTATATTAAAGAACGTTAAATTCTTTATTCGATAAATATAAATTCATTATTATATCTGCTATAGATTCAGAGATAAAGAAATGCATATAAAATAATTTGATGTAAAAATTCTTAGATCAAACTACTTCAAGGCAAGAAATTCAAATGTTTGTAATTCACACATAAATGTCACTGTCAAAAATATTTGTATGCTACTGTCAGAAATATTCGTACATCATTATGAAGATTATGAAAATAAATAAAAAGTCAACAACGCAAAAGAATATACTTACAAAAGAATATAAAAGGAATTTGCGAAAAAATGACGAATAAAAGAAAAAGAAAAGGAAAGTAGAAAAAAAATTCAGGATATTGAATATAAAGAAAATGTATGTATTGTACATAATTTATATTAAAATAATTATTTTGTAGTGAGACATGAATATATGTATTTGTATTTAAAAATATTTTTCGTTTTATGCGTACAACCAGGTAAAATATCTGGCGAGAGGTTATGTGTTGGCCACATCAGATTTTTTAATGTTGGTAACATGGGAAATTTATTTCGGTTTAATAAATAAAAACAATAAGCAAGAACACAACTAGTAAATTCTAATTACCCTCATAATTTAATCATTAAAGTCCATATTTTTTACAATCATCACAATTTTCTATATCACTCTTACTATCTTCCATTCTAGTAGCAATAGAACAGCTCTTCACATATCCACGGCTGGTAGCTCATATTATGTGTCGTGTCCCTGCTGGAGGCGAAGGATCCACTTGGGACATGCAGATGGTTTCTGGGTATGATAGGATCTCTTTTCGAGCACCACTCGTGAGATGATGTCCGGGATCTCTCTCTGTCCCGCCAACATATATCCTGGCAAGACAAAGACCGCTTTCGGGATAGATACTCTGACGAACAGTCACAACAAGGGTCTCTGAAGGACTTTTTGTAGATGGTTTCGCGGGCGAAAGGACCTAGGGGTGAAAGATAAAATGAGGGGAGGGATTATAGGACACTTGTGGTGCATACTGTACTACAGATGAGTGTCCGTAAATACCAACCAGAGACAACTATCTAAAAAGAGATTACGTACGTACGTATCTCGCATATCTCAAAAACGGTAAGCCGTAGAAAGTTGAAATGATGTATTTAGGACTGCTATAACATCTAGTTGTGCGCCTCCCTTTTTGGCCATTACATAATTTCCAGAAATGGTACTGTATTTGAAGCCTATACTAGAATTTTAATGAAAAACGATTTTAAAATATAATCCAAAACTTTTCAAATTTGGTATATAAGACTTTTATATCAATTGGAATAACATAGTAGATTTTGGTTAAAACATGCTAATCGGAAGTGATATATTACCTGATGTTGTTAACAGTTTTTCTTGAATAAAATGGTTTCATTTTGCTTTTAGAAATAAATGCTTCAAATAAGAGTTTTAGAGAATTAAATTCTGCGTCTAGCACATCTAATATTATTAAATTAGCCCTTTGTATAAGCGAAATATGTAAATTTAAAACATATACTTTTTGGTTTTTGTAATGAAACTTGCTATGGATTAGGACAAAGAATAACAAAGAAATAAAAAGATAGAGGCGATTTCGGGCGACAACCGTTCACTTGCGGTATGTTGCGTTCAGGTACGTTCACACATTCGGGCGCTAGGAACAACATACCCGGTATGCTTGGATCAGTGCTCACAGCTGAACGGGTTTGCGAGTCGGGTCAGCTCTCTGTTCACTATTTCTATCTCTTTTTGTCTTTTTTTGAAATGTCAAAATTCGAAACAGTCGGAGTCGTGGGCGTATGTCAAACAGGGTGACATTATTTTCGTTGACTCTTTTTTGGACAAATATGGAAAAAAACTATCTTTCTCCGTTAATGCATTTTAATTGTCAGACACTATTTTTGACAGTTTTAAATGTCGCAGAATATACATAACCACCAAGCACGGTGTTAACAAGTGAACCAACGATTTTTGGCGCCACCATTAACCATATCATACCGTAACTAACCGCAAGTAATCCGAAGAAGTGAACGGGTATGTCGCCCGAAATCGCCTTAGATGTTAATGTCAAATTACGTCAAATACGTGCAATTTTATAATTGGGTCTATACTTCATATTGGTCTGCGTACAAGGAAGTCGTGTGGTGTCCACATTATGCTCTGTTCCATTTAAGCCATTCAGTATATGGCACTGGCAACAGCGCAAATCTGAAGTAGCCGAAATTACATTGGATAAACTTGTCTCTTGTCTCTAATTTCAGCCAATCAAAGAGGTCAAAACAATTCCCTATGCTCCGCAATACTGAATGGCTTAAATGGAACAAGGTATAGATTTTTTATGTTGATAACATGGGAGATTTATTTCGGTTTAAAATATAAAAACAATAAGCAAAAATACAACTAGTAAATATAATTACCCTCAAAATTTATTCATTAAAGTCCATATTTTTTTACAATCATCACAATTTTCTATATCACTCTTACTATCTTCCATTCTAGTAGCAATAGAACAGCTCTTCGCATATCCACGGCTGGTAGCTCATATTATGTGTCGTATCCCTGCTGGAGGCGAAGGATCCACTTGGGACATGCAGATGGTTTCTGGGTAAGATAGGATCTCTTTTCGAGCACCACTCGTGAGATGATGTCCGGGATCTCTCTCTGTCCCGCCAACATATATCCTGGCAAGACAAAGACCGCTTTCGGGATAGATACTCTGACGAACAGTCACAACAAGGGTCTCTGAAGGACTTTTTGTAGATGGTGTCGCGGGCGAAAGGGCCTAGGGGGAAAGATAAAATGAGGGGAGGGATTATAGGAAACTTGTGGTGCATACTGTACCACAGACATAATAAATAATAATTATAATAATAGCCAGTAAACACCCTTTGCGGGTAGTGTCCTTTTTTAGCAACTTATTGATACTTATGAACAAACAGCTCCGTTGGTGCTACCACGCCACATTGACATTGATATGTCCCCCTGACTGCACCTTACCCTTCCCCTGTTCACTTGTCAATCTCAATATTTTGCTTTATTTTTATTGATATGTAGAAATTATTGACTTGATAGAAAGCGACAATATACAGTTGTTGCTTTAACCATATCGTGCAATATATTTTTGACAAAAAATACGAAATGAACCTTCGAAAACAGTTTACAGAATATTTTTTGTCGTAGCGTTATCAGCGTTTTCTGCACTACTGTGTGAGAACCGGCTTTACTAATCAAAACCTAACATAACCTAACCTTAAACGTGTTCAAAGTCATTTTGTAAAAGTATTATTATTAGGTAAAACTTGAGTATACATAGTATATTGAAAACTATAATAATAATAATGAATAATTTCTTTAGATGAATAAAAGAATGCATGTTCAATCTAAACATTATAGTTTATTACTTGATTATCTACAACTTCATTCGAAAGTTGAAATTGATTGTGGACTTAGATATATTGTAACTTTGTCGAATTAATTTTTGATAAATATCAGTAGGATAATAACTTAACGCGGCAAATATGTTTAATTCAGGTGTAATAGATATTGAATGGTTTGAGTTTGACATATATGGCAAAAGCTGATGAATAATATATATATTACATATTCCCAAAATAAAACCTAACATTCTATATGCTTTTTACCTTCCGTCACCTTTAGGTAAGGAAGGTATTGTCTTTGGTCAAAAAATTCGGTGGTGAGTTTTTGATGAATAAGCACGTTTTAGGGTCCCTAGAATACGATTTTACTATTTTTACGATGATGTCTGTATGTGTGTGTGTGTGTATGTGTGTGTGTGTGTGTGTGTGTGTGTGTGTGTGTGTGTGTGTGTGTCTGTGTGTGACAAAATTTTCTAATGCGATAACTCTAATACTACAATTCCAAAAATTATAATTCTTTCGGATTCCTCTTCGTTACATCCATGTGAAGAGCTGATTAGATTTTGGTTATAATTGGTCAACCGGAAGTACCTTCATTTGAAGATTTTAACAGTTTTTCTTGAAAAAACGGTGTTAAATATCATTTTTTCACATTTAATGTTATTATAAATATTAAAGAATTATTTATTCTCTATACGATTTGAATGCATTTTATACTTCATATTAAATGGACATAGAGTTAAAAAATTATAAAGAAATTAAATACCATATATATTAGTCAGCTTTGCTATAACTCTGGAAACAGCTGCTACATTAAGAAAATTCTGATTGAAAGGTGTCAGTGTCAAGTGTAGTTGACAGTATGTTATAATTTTACTGGAAATATAGGATCTTTTGTTAGAAACTTTCGGTATGGAATTTGTATAAAATACATACAACTGTCTTAAGGTAATGTACAAGAAATATAATCTTTTGCAAGGAACTTTCTGTATGGTATTTATACAAAATACATAGAACTGACGGAAGGTAATGTGCTGGCCACATCAGATTTTTTGACGATAAAATCAATATGAGCATCAAAAATCAGCTTACTGTCTAAGACAGCGTTTCTTAACTCAGTGGTCGCGTATACTATTCAGAATTTTATAATTTTGATTACTAAATGCCGATCATATTTTTGTTTAAATATATATATATATATATATATATATATATATATATATATATATATATATATATATATATATATATATATAATTCTAAATATATGTTTCTGAAACCATATTCTAGAACCGCATTGAAGAGTTTTGGTGAGAGGGGATCCCCTTGTTTCACGCCTCTTTATTTTTATATAGGGAAGTTAGGGTCCATTGTCTCTAGTTTAATTTGTGTTTTACTCTTGTCATAAATTTCGTTTAATAGCCTTATTTATTTAATATGAACTCCTTGTTGCTTCAGTGACAGCCATATAAAGCAATGTTCGACACAGTCGAAGGCTTTATAGTAGTCTACAAATACTAAATAAAGAGGTTTTTGGTATTCTTCATATTTTTCAATCATTATTTGCGTTAGAGTGTGCAAGTGATCTGTGGTATCATATCCACTTTTGAAGCCGGCCTGTTCATGTGGTTGTTCTTCATCCAGCCCGTTTGATATCCTGCGCAATTTTAGCAAATAAAGTGTAGAGTATACTTAGCAAGCATATGGGTCTATAATTTTTCATATCTCCCGGGTTTCCTTTTTTGTATAATAATATTATGATTGACGTAAGCCACTTCTACAGATATGAGTGTCCGTAAGTAACTAAGGACAGCTTTACTATCTGAAGTCAAAATTCCGGTTTTGAAACCATAAGTCCAAACCAATAATAAATAACCCATTGTTATGAAAACTTTATCCTACGGACACGGTTACAGGCTGTTTGGCCAAGCCAAACTTTGACCGGAGGATGCATTTATTACTGGTGAGACCCAATTATATTCCAGTTCTAGAATTATCCGTACATACGATTATTTAAATGTATAATTTGATTTAGAAATTAAAACCATAGGCGTGCGCACGGTGGGTGCCAGAGCACCCCCTAATATATTAATACGAGGGCTGTTCTCTTTCCACTGAGCCTAACTATCAGGCTATGATATTTAGAAACAAAATTTGTTTGACATCTTAAAAGTTGTTTACAAGGTTAATTATAGTAACGGTTATTCAATAATTGAATGTTGTTTAAATACATAATTTTTAAGTAATCATTTCCCCAAGAAATTATTGAATTGAGCAAACAGTATTATTGGACAGTGGATTAAGCCATCAAGAATATTTTGAGGAAATCCATCGAGTGTAGGGTGACAAGCCATGTTCCTTAGGTACCGTAAAGCGGTGGTACAATGAATTTCAGCGTGGCCGACTTTCCTTAAATGCCAGTTTTCAAGCTCCTAAGCCAAAAACGGCAGTTACCGACAAGAATATTGGTCTTGTTCAGAACATGATTAAAGAGGACCGGCATGTTACTGTCAAGCATATTCAAGCAACTTTAAAGATTGGTGTGAAAGCAATTAAAACCATTTTAGACCAACATTTGATGGTACGTAAGTTTTGTTCTCGTTGGATTCCCCATAATTTGACTCTCCGTTTGAGATGGTGCAGATCTACACTAGATCGCTTTGATAATGAATCGTTGCATTTGGTGTACAACTTCATTAGAGGTGACGAAACATAGGTATACTGCTATGACCTCGAAAAAACCCTCGACCATCAGCAAGAAGTAATTCCACATTCCTTCTTAATGTTGCACGAACCATTTCCCTTCAAAAATCTCCGTTGTATCAACTTATAGCATGCTACAAGCATTTCGAAGACCATGTAGATCTATTCCATCATGATATTAATTATACATATAAAAAAAATACTCCGACTACTATTGCTATTTAATACATAATATATATTTAATAATCTACTACCACGTTCTGTTTTCCTTACCTTAGAACTGGGCGTAAGCCTGTTAGGTATTGTAATAAATAAATATGCCTACCCTGTGGAGGATGAAACGTATCCCTAGGCCTAATAGACTCCCTTTTCGTCCCACATCTATCCCTATAGCTCATCTTATACACTGTCTTGTTCTCCATAGGCTCCTGGCTAAGAGAGAAGTGATTCTTAGGCGCACAGCTCTTCGCCCTAGGTGGTTGCCATTTGCTTCTTCTTACATATACGCTGGGTGGCTCATCATCACAATCGCAATCCCAAGTAGCAGCAGAGCGGTATGGACACCGAGACCGAAAGGCCCGAAGCTGTTCCAAACAAGGCAGGGCCCCACGAGGAATGTGGTAGATTATGCGTTTGGTAGGCATGGTAAGATAGTGAAAAGGTGGAAAGGTTTACAGGAAATTTTGACTGGATTTAGGATGACATGTGTCAAATGATTTGTCAAATAAAAAAAAAACAAAATAGGGTAAGTGCACGACCAAGGATATTAATATATAAATACACTGGATTGCTAACTTCTTTGTTGTGCACGTAGTCACCTGTGAGGCAAGCAACTGGAAGGCAGCCACTTGTAGAAAAGGCTAAATACGCGCCAAATTTAAAATTACATATAGAAACAAATTATAAATGGGATGAATTAACACATTTTTACTTCCTTGTACAAAGTAAAGGAAGTATTGTAATCGCGAAAAATTTCGGTTTTGAGATTTCAACGGAAATATCCATTTTGACCATCCCTGAATCCATTATGACTAATTTCGTCGTGACGTCTTTACGTACGTACGTACGTGCGTACGTGCGTATGTATCTCGCATAACTCAAAAACGGTAAGCCGTAGATAGTTGAAATTTTGTATTTGGGACTGCTATAACATCTAGTTGTGCACCTCCCTTTTTGGTCATTACATAATTTCTAGAAATGGTACTTTATTTGAAGCCTATAATAGATTTTAATAAAAAAAACTATCTTAAAATATAATCTAA
Source organism: Harpalus rubripes (assembly GCA_963082715.1). Taxonomy (NCBI): domain Eukaryota; kingdom Metazoa; phylum Arthropoda; class Insecta; order Coleoptera; family Carabidae; genus Harpalus; species Harpalus rubripes. The sequence continues at coordinate 31,986,357 of OY720465.1, forward strand.
CACTTTTCAAATTTGGTATATAAGACTTTTATGTCAATTGGAATAACATAGTGGATTTTGGTTAAAACAGGCTAACCGGAAGTGACATATTACCTGAAGTTGTTAACAGTTTTTCTTCAATAAAATGGTTTCATTTTGATTTTAGAAATAAATGCTTCAAATAAAAATTTTAGAGAATTAAATTCTGTGTCTAGCACAACAAGTATTATTAAATTAGCCCTTTGTATAAGCGAGATTTGTATATTTAAAACTTATATAATTTTTGGTTTTTGTAATGAAGCTTGCTATGGATTAGGACAAAAAATAACAAAAAAAATAAAAAATAGATGCTAATGTCAAATTACGTCAAATACGTGCAATTTTATACTTGGGTCTATACTTCATATTGGTTTTGTGTACAAGGAAGTCGTGTGGTGTCCACACCAGATTTTTTTATATTTATTACGTATATCGTCACACAAATCATCTCTTATGAAACTTGTATCTTAATGTACTATTATTACATATTTAACAAATTCACAATAAAATAGGACTATGAATTTAAAAATAATATTTGCTTATTAAATAGATGCTTTTTGCATATATGGTGGAACATTTGGAAATACTGAGGATGCTAAGTCTGATTTTAATCATCTTCTATATGTTCCAGGCCGTTTCAAATGATCAGTTTCAAGAAAATGCAGTGATCATTTTCTTGAAACTGATTATATGAAAAGGGCTGGAACATATATAAGAAAATTAAAACCAGACTCAGCACCTTCTGTATTTCCAAATTTTCCACCACATATGCAAAAGGCATCTATATAATAAGCAAATATTATTTTTAAATTCATAGTCCTATTTAATTGTGAATTTGCTATATATGTAATAAATGTATGTTATATTATTAAAATAATAACTATAATTTTTAAAATATACGCAATAAGTACAAAAAAATATGTTAATTCATTCCATTTATAATTTGACTGCCTTCCAATTGCTTGCCTCATAGGTGACTACGTGCATAACATACAAGTTAGCAATCCAGTGTATATATTAATATCCTTGGTTGAGGCTTGTTTGTTTACTCCGTCGGTGCCCCCGTCGCTTACGTCATCGACAAGTTTAGACTCTCGCTCACCGCAGACCATTTGCCAGCTACAATATATTATTTTACGAATTCTTTAAGTGTAAAAAACTATAATCATTTAATTATTGCCAACTTGTACAAGCAACCATTCTACTCCGAAATAACAAAGTTAGTTAACAGCAGCAAAATTCCAAATTCTGTGCACGTACATTTATAGCCTCGTTTTTATTCCGTGAATCACTCCTGTAAAAACAACTTTATAAATTATCGCTTAATTTTGAGTCATAAATCTTGTGAGAGTAATGTGTTGCAGTACTGGTAAATGCTAGATTGTGGATCGCAATTTTTAATTCTCGGGGAATCTTTGTAAATCTTTTTCTATTTCTGTTCAGGCTGGAATAAAGCAAGTGTGGTTAATTGCAACGCTGGTGCTGGTGGTGCGCTCTGCAATGTTTATTAAGAATTAAAAGGCTTTAAGGAGAGCTACTTTAGCAATTTGCTGCCCGAGATAATTAAAAGAGGGTAATAGAGTCATAGTCTCTCTCACTATTCATAAGTGTGGAATTAAGTTGGGGTTTTCGTACTTTGCTCAATGTAAACAATATATTTTACTTATATTAATAATTAGTTTCCTCTGAAAGAAGTATAAAAAATGTTTCATTGTTTTACACACATTTCCTTTGAAAGTCAGTCCACCAATCTCATAGACTGTCCAGCTTTCTATTTTTCCCGCTTTACCAAGTGTATCAGGACTAGTGTAAAAAATCTGATGTGGCCAGTACATTACCTTCCAGAATAATTGAATGTCAAGTGACTTGAAAAAGTTCTGATTATGATCAAATTTATCTTTCACGGAAAAAAATTTGTATCAATTTATCGGCAATGTCAAATTATATTTCCTATATTACCGACATTTGGAAAAGTCAGCGGCGTTATGTATTTGAATTTTTTGACGTAGTTTGTTTTTACCTTTATAATTAAACTGTTATTTATTCAATCATTGTGACATTCTTCAATGTGACCTTGATAAATGCCAAATAGTTTCATATTACAGGAAATTCTCTCCAATTTTGTTCAACTACTCCCTAGATAATAAAATTCTAACCCGTAATCTCGTTACTGACCTCGGAGTAAAATTCGACAAGGAATTAACATTTGTGCCACACATAAACTTTATCTATAATGCAGCCTTACGCTTACTAGGTTTCATCATTCGCAATACACGTTCTTTTACTAATGTAAATGCAACCGTTTGTTTATTTTATTCCTTGGTACGATCAAAATTGGAATACTGTTCTCTTATTTGGAGTCCTACTGCTGAAGTTCATCAGGATCGCATAGACACTATTCAAAAAAAGTTCCTTAAGTTTTTATTCCTTAAACCATATTGTACATATCCTGATCGTTTCATGTCTTATCACCAGTTGCTACTTTAACTTTTTAACTCTTTGCGAGCGACGTAATATTTATTCTGTTTACCATCTTTCTAAGATAATCCACAACAATGCTGATGATCCACAGTCATTAAATCTTATTAATTTTCATGTATCTATGTACCTCATTACACACTCACTTTTTATTTGCCACCAGCACGTACCAATATTTTCTTCTCTTCTCCTATTAATAAAATGTGTCTTATATACAATTCTAAATTTTCGTCTCTAGATATCTTCCTCCTATCGTCTAAGCAATTTTACCCCTGTCTTCTGAAGTTTTCCGTTGATCAAAACCACAATTCCTCGTTATTACCTCGTTAAGTTATTTCTTTACCCACTTACTTTGTTCCTCAACCTACCTAGTTGTCCTCTGTACTTTAATTGGGCTCTGCCTGTTGTATGGAGTATTTAATAATAATAATAATAATAATAATAATAATAATTAATAATAATAATAATAATAATAATAATAATAATAATAATAATAATAATAATTAATAATAATAATAATAATAATAATAATAATTAATAATAATAATAATAATAATAATAATTAATAATAATAATAATAATAATAATAATAATAATAATAATAATAATAATAATAATAATTAATAATAATAATAATAATTAATAATAATAATAATAATAATAATAATAATAATAATAATTACGTTAGAATGGTTGTTTATGGAAGAACATGATAAGTTTATTTTGGAAGTATGTATTCTTCTTGTGAGGAATGATGAAAATGAGTGGTAATATGTACGCCAATGCAATCTGTCAATCGTATTTCACTATCACAACGGTGCGGCAAATAAAAAATCAGAACAAGGTGGAACCTTCAATCATACTGGATCACTCTGTATGTAGTTTATACAGAGTGATCAAAAATGGCTGAAGATCACGTGATAATTTTTGTTCCACAATACTGTGAAAATTACCTGTAGAAAACTTAATAATCTTTAATTTTTATAACATTAATCTCGAAAAAATAACATTTAAAGGTATTTTTCGAAGAAAATTATTTTGAGCTTATAGTAAAGTGCCTTTTCCGGTTATCTGATTTACACCAAAATCTAATGGGCTCCTTCCATTACAGAAAAAGTTCGAAATACAAGGTTTCAAAATTTTCTGAATGATAGTATTTGAGTTAGAGTGGATGATACACACACACATACACACATACACACTTACATACACACATACACAGGTACACATACACACACATACACAAAGACATCATCGTATTATCATCATATTAAAATTGGATTCTAGGGACCTTAAAATGTGTTCATTTACCAAAATCTCGATATGCGATTTTTAGCACGATCCCTATACCTCCCTTACCAAGGGTAGCGGGAGGTAAAAAGTAAATACAACAATAGGAAAGGAAATCAAAACAGTTATTTCCACCATAAGTAAATATGTAGGTATGTATTTAGATTAATAAAAATTAGCGATTCGCAAAAAAGTTCTTATTTTTGGATTAGTTAATTCTATTTTATCTCGGTATTTAAAATTAAATCTTCATTTTATTATCAAAAAAGCTAGTTACTTGGATTAGATTAGACTATATTTCAAGAAATAAACAGCCAAAATTAGAGTAAAACTCGCTAATCCAAAAATAATCCAAAAATAAGGATTTTTTCGCACTCCCGAGACTAAAGAGCGATTCTAATCACTCATTTCAGGGACTAAAGTTCAAATTCAGTCCCAGAGGGATTAAATATGAAAAAAATCCCTGGGAAACTAAAGTAAAAATAAACAAGATATTTCCATAACATCATATAGTGTTACTATGATTTATTTATTCGTATCTGCACTACATTTTCAGCAGGCGTTGAGTTTAAATTTGAACAAAATTTTTGACATTTGTATTGTCAAATTGTAAGATTAATTTCTTTTACACTAATATGGTTCCATTTGATACGGGAGTGCGAAAAATAGCGTATATACCACAGGACTAAAGATTAATTTAATTATTAATAAATTTTACCCACGGGATTGAATATGCACTTTAGTCCCTGAGTATATAATATACTATTTGTGACTCGGGCGGTACATAGCGGGAGGTATTGTGTTGGCCACACCAGATTTTTTAACTTTTTGTTCATATTTGGTATGGCTATTGCTATTAATAGGAAAAAAAAAATTAAATTACTTTATTGGCCTAAAGTATTACATAATTTCCACGTATTTCGGATGTAAATTTAAAACGAATGGACATTGTGACTTTTTGAATGTATTTATTTATATGCCCCCTTGACGCAGTCTCAAAAAAGTAAAATAAAAGATTTCTTCACTCACCCAATCTGGCTTAGATGTATTATACTCGTACATGTAGATTTCACCTGAAAATATGAAAACTCAATGAATAAAAATTGCCTGATCAAATTTACCACCCCAATCCAATAATCCAAACTTCAAACTAGTTCAATCATTTCGCTAATTCGTATGCACACGCTTTATGTCTAAAACACTTGTGTCTTGTGTTCGTAGGTGACTACTCGTAGAAGTGTTAGCAAATCGACAATTATCGACCAGCTTTTGATCCCATTGCATGCCAACAGATCCGATCGGATAGAATTAGATTGCAGTGGCAGTCGAATTCCCACTCCATAGTTGGTTGTTGGACATCACGAACATCTATAATAGACGGGGTAATTGGGAAAGTTACAAGAGGAGTGCAGATGCAAGTGCACTTGTCATTCAAACGGGTCAAATGAGATGTTTGGAGTGAGTGGGAAAAAGTTAAGTGGATAAAGGATTTTATTAAACGAATTTAAATAGTGCATTAGTATACTTTTTTTAACCCTATGCTTTCGGAAAATTTCTGCATATGTTTGTTATGATGTTTTAATAGTTATTTATATAAAATGAATATTGTAACGTTTTTACCTCCCGCTATCCTTGGTAAGGGAGGTATAGGGATCGTGCTAAAAATTACATATCAAGATTTTGGTAAATAAGCACGTTTTAAGGTCCCTACAATCCAATTTTAACATTTTCACGATGATGACTGTGTGTATGTATGTATGTGTGTATGTGTAGATCCTTCACTCTAACTCAAATACTATTATTCAGAAAATTTTGAAATTCGAACTTTTTCTGTGACGGGAAGAGCCCATTAGATTTTGGTGAAAATCGGATAACCGGAAATGGCACTTTACTAGAAGCACAAAATAGTTTTTCTTCGAAAAATACCTTTAAATGTTATTTTTTCGATATTAATGTTATAAAAATTAAAGATTATTAAATTTTCTATAGATTTGCATTAATAATTTTTCTATATATTTTATGGATAAATTTATAAAATTATATATAATTTAAATCCCGGAGCGTACGCTTTAAACAAACAAAACGCTATTCAAATGTATGTAACTGACAGATAAATGTCACTATCAAAGAGCTAATCATTTCAAAATAATATTAGTAACGTTTTAAAAAGAAAAAAGTAAATACAACATTAGAAAAGGAAATTAATACAGTTTACAGCATAAGTAAATATGTATGCTCTATTCCATTTAAGCCATTCAGTAGATGGCACTGACAACAGCGCAAATCTGAAGTAGCCGAAATTACATTGGGTAAACTTGTCTCTTGTCTCTAATTTCAGCCAATCAGAGAGATCAAAACTATTCCTTATGCTCCGCAGTACTGAATGGCTTAAATGGAACAAGGTATAGGATTCACAAAAAAGTTTAAGTTAATTCTCATTTTTGGATTAGTGAATTTAATTCTATCCCGGTATTTAAAATTTAATCTTCATTTTATTATAGCTCCGGTGGCGCAATGGTTAGAGCCTCATGTCATGAGTGCTCTCGGTGCTCTGGGTTCGAATCCCACTAAGGCATGGATGTGTGTGAATGTGAACTCACTCTGTAATTGGGATTTAATCCTGTTGAGGGGTTCCAAAAAAGGTAGTTACTTGGATTAGATTAGACTATATTTTAAGAAATAAACTGTCAAAATTAGAGTGAAATTCGCTAATCCAAAAATAAGGATTAACTTAATCTATTTTTGTGACTCGGGCTGTAATGGCGGGAGGTATTGTGTTGGCCACACCAGATTTTTTACTTTATTTGTCCGTATGCCACAATTCTTCAACACCACTGCCGAGTATTCACTTCCACTTGCCGTCACTGTCCTCGTATACCTAGCTTCACAATACTCATTCACAGCTATCCCAGTTACCCAGTAACTTCTTGAGTCCTCCACTCAACACTATACTGCATACGCCCATCACGATACTGCTATGCTTCACTAACACTCTATGTGAATGTCTCTATATGTCTCTCCATGTAACTAACTAACTCCCGAGCATAGCTGCGTCCCTTTTATATAGCTGCTATTTACTTCCAGAGAGCTCTAGAATGTTCGACCGCATAATAACAATGAACACAAAAGGTTCAGGAGACCGGAAGTAATGAAACACGTCGCGGCTAGTTTGGTTTAGAGGTGGGTGCGGGCCGTGATTTTGTCGGGTCACGATGGGTCACGACGTGACCCGCGTGATCGTGAGTATAATTAAAATTTTGCGTCGTGATTGGACGTGAGCGTGAGGCACTAAAAAATTATCGTGCGTGATCAGGCGTAATTGAAATTTAATCGGGCGTGAGTACAAGTTTTCTTCTATTTTTTATTTAAAAAATTGACAATTTCCATCTTTTACTTTACATTCTTTTCATTATTATGTCCAAATATGTCATCAACAGTATTTTTTTGCATAAAATTAGTGTTATTGTTGTACCCAAAATTGTATACACAGTTGCTCCGATTTCACTAAAGATATACAAATCTTTAAGCCCGTTTGACACGATCATAATTTTGTTAACAAATTTGTTACCAAATTTATAATGATATTTGTGAAGGAATAGAACAACCTATTTATACATAAACATTCGTTTCCAATGAAACCAATCTGTTACCTAACTTATTACCAATTTGTTAACAAATTTGATAACAAGTTATGACTGTTAAGCAGGCTTAAATGTACATAGAAACAATTACGTGACACGAACGTGACCCGCCGGACGTGATCGGGCGTGAGTGCCAAAATAAAATCGTGAGCGTGAGTGATCGTGAATCAACCATAAAAAGTCGTGCGTGATTGGTCGTGATTACATTTTTAGTTCCGTGAGCGTGCGTGATCGTGAACAAAAAGTTACTCACGCGCCCACCTCTAGTTTGCTTACGTAGACCGGCTTCTAGCGCAATTGCGTCATCGCTATACTTAGACGCTTGTTCAGCGTAGCAGCGGGGCTCACACGTTACAGTATTAAAAATTAGGTTAGGTTAGAAGTTCTAACCTAACTAAGTAATGAGTTCTAACTTAGAACTCATTACTGAATTATGTCAACAAAAGGTTAATGTTTTTACGAATTACGTTATTACTCAATCTTTAAAATTATTATTTCAATCCATCCTCGCATATTTTGTAAGTTTATGCTACAAACACCTCTTTGACTTAATTGTATACAGCAAATAAAACTTTAACAGTTACCTATTTAGATAATTACGGTCGGAGCTTTTGCTGATTGTCAGTAAATTGTTTAATACTCGGTAATTGCTGCAAAATTGGCCAACGAGTGTATATGTGGGGAGTGTTTGATTTCGAGCGAGTATCATGGAAAATAGTGTCATTAAAATAATTGTTATTTTAATTAAAGCTCTGTTGGATTGCCCTCGCTGCTTGTGTGCGTTGTACGCCACATGAATATTAAATTCTATTAGCATGACAAATATCAAATATTCAAACCAGTAAGAAATATTACTTTAAAATGTTTGATTACAGGAAATTATCAAAATTTTCTTTTATTTTTCAGTTTGTACATACTGGGTGTAACACGAAAGGCGGGCCATAGACTTTTAAACCATGGGGAAACAGTTTTTTCCTTGCGCAAAAGTGGCCTATTAATTTTGGATAATAATGCTGCAAATAAATTTTGCAGAGAATTAAATTCTGCATCCAATTCAATTATTACATTTCTTTTTGCACGTTTCGTAACCGAGCAAATTGTATTTAAGATTTTATAAAAGCTACTTTTTCCTGCCGCTATCCTTGATTTCAGAATTCAGAAGGTATATTGTCTTTGGTCAAAAAATTCGGTGGTGAGTTTTTAATGAATTAGCACGTTTTAAGGTCCCTAGAATACGATTTTACTATTTTTACGATGATGTCTGTAGGTATGTGTGTGTGTGTGTGTGTGTGTGTGTGTGTGTGTGTGCGTGTGTGCGTGCGTGCGAGCATGCGTGCGTGCGTGTGTGTGTGTAACAAAATTTTCGTCTACGATAACTCTAATACTACAATTCCAAAAATTATAATTCTTTCGTATTCCTCTTCGTTGCATCCATATGAAGAGCTGATTAGATTTTGGTTATAACTGGTCAACCGGAAGTACCCTCATTTGAAGATTTTAACAGTTATTCTTGAAAAAATGATGTTAAATATCATTTTTTCACGTTTAATGTTATTATAAATATTAAAGAACATTGTATTCTCTATACGATTTGACTGCATTTTATACTTCTTATTAAATGGATATAGAGTTATAATATGAAGAAATTAAATTTCATAAATTAGCCAGCTATGCTAGAAACAGCTACTATATTAAGAAAATTTTAATTGAAAGATGTCAGTGTCAAGTGCAATTGCCATATTCGTAGTACATTTGTGTTACAATTTTACCAAGGGTAACGAGAGGTAAAAAGTAAATTATTAAACAAAATATTATAATGATTAAAATTATTTTAAAAAATCGGTTCAAATTACTGGCCTGGCCCGACCCCATCCGGATTTCTCGGTCCTAAACCTATTCCCAGTCCAGGCCTGGTGGTAACGTATGATATGTAACTTACATAACACCCTGCAGATTGTTCTAATAAATGTATAATCTCTATAGTGAATTACATTACTTTTAAAAAATGCCTTTTCTAAAATTTGGGTTGCCCACTCTAAAATTTTGACCTGGCTACGGGCCTGGTTTAGCCACTTATTATATAAAATACTATTTTTTAAACTCTAGTATTTATTTTTTAATTTACCCTCAAAACTAAGGAGATTCTTCTTCCGCATCCTATACAACTGTCCTGGAAGTGTTTCGGTATTTTTTATTATTTTTAATTCCTTGTACGAAGTAAAGGAAGTATTGTAATCGCAAATAATTTCGGTTTTCAGATTTCAACGGAAATATCCATTTTGACCATCCCTGAATCCATTTTGACTAATTTCGTCGTGACGTCTGTACGTACGTACGTATCTCGCATAACTCAAAAACGGTAAGCCGTAGAAAGTTGAAATTTTGTATTTAGGACTGCTATAACATCTAGTTGTGCACCTCCCTTTTTGGACATTATATAATTTCTAGAAATGGTACTTTATTTTAAGCCTATAATAGATTTTAATAAAAAACTATTTTAAAATATAATCTAACAATTTTCAAATTTGGTATATAAGACTTTTATGTCAATTGGAATAACAGTAGATTTTGGTTAAAACAGGCTAATCGGAAGTGATATATTACCTGAAGTTGTTAACAGTTTTTCTTCAATAAAATGGTTTCATTTTGATTTTAGAAACAAATGCTTCAAAAAAATTTTTAGAGAATTAAATTCTGTGTCTAGCACATCAAGTATTATTAAATTTGCTCTTTGTATAAGCAAGATATAAATTTAAAACTTATATACTTTTTGGTTTTTGTAATGAAGCTTGCTATGGTTTAGGACAATAAATAACAAAAAAATAAAAAATAGATGTTAATGTCAAATTACGTCAAATACATGCAATTTTGTAATTGAGTCTATACTTCATATTAGTCTTGCGTACAAGGAAGTCGTGTGATGTCCACATCAGATTTTTTATTATAAGTAATTTGAAAAAATGGCTCATACAAAAATTGTATTATTTTAAATATACTAGGTAGGTACTTGACGCAGACGTACGTAGATATTTTTTATAGTCAGGTTTACAAGATATGACTGTCAGTTTATATTTTTTAAATAACAACCTATAATTATTTTATTAAAATATAAACTGCCGTTTTTTCTTTTTACCTCTCGCTAAGAGAGGTATTGAATTCATGCTAAAACTCGTATATCCAGATTTTAGTGAATAAGCACATTTTAAGGTCCCTAGAAATTAGCCCTTTTTATAAGCGAGATATGTATATTTAAAACTTATATACTTTTTGATTTTTGTAATGAAGCTTGCTATGGATTAGGACAAAAAAAATAGATGCTAATGTCAAATTACGTCAAATACGTGCAATTTTATACTTGGGTCTATACTTCATCTTGGTCTTGTGTCACTTGTGCCAAGGAAGTCGTGTGGTGTCCACATCAGATTTTTATCGATTGACTCGCCATATCGCTTCATTACAACTTACACTTCCCTTTAACACTTTCCAATTACATACTCATCACTTGCTAACAATCCCCCTGGCTCTAATTTTTCTCTTCTCAGTGAGTCCCGTGTAAATTCATTATGACTGGCTACTAATGCCGCCTCACTTTGGCAACTCTTGAGCGAGTAATTTGTTCCTTTGGTTCGCAATCAGTGGACGCGATGCGAGATGTGAGCCTGGTCAGTTCAGTCCGGCAGTACAGCACCAGTGCCGTAGTGCCGACTAATTTCACCGGCGCGGAAATTGGACAATGGTGCCCGACTCACACTTAATTCAATTTGCTTTGTGGTCTGCGAATCGACGGCAAGGGTGTCGGGGAAAGTTTGATGGTACGTGACGTGGGGATATTTGGAATTCATGATGTACTATAAAATATGAGGAAAGGTTTTGTGAAAAATTTATAGGGTTCACCTGGACTTCAACCTATGACGTTCATATGTCTAGTAGGGTGGATTTTAAAAGGGGTTGAATTTTAACCGGGCCGTCCCCGAAAGTGGTTCCAAATAAATAAATAAAGATTGTGCTGACAATGATTCCGCTTAATATTAATATGTGACCGTGCCTAATGCACTTAATTTTTCCCAATTAAATAACATTGAGTTTTGACACATTTTGGAAGTTTATGTTCTCCAAGCCAATAAAAAATCCACTCAATATTGGATATATACTAGAATGACTCGAAAATATGTGGAAAAATTTGAAGTCCCAATCATTATTCTTAAGATAATTATAGATGGTTAAACTATCGCACAAAAGCCCAAAAATACTACATATAATGGTCTTAAGAATATTTACTGGGACTTTAAATTTTGTCCACATATTTTCGGTTCGCTCTAGTATATATTCCAATACTGAGTGGATTTTTTAAACCTCTTATTGCCTTTGCCAAAAAACAAGTTCCAAAATAAGTCAAAACCCAATGTTATTTAAACGGGGAAAAATCAAGTGCATTTAAGGACGGTTAAATATTAATATTAAGCGGAATAATTGCCTGCACAATTTTTTTATTTCTTTGGAACACTTTATGGGGCGATCCGGACAAAATTCGACTTGACCCCTTTTAAGTCTACCCTAATGTCTAGTCTAGTAGGATGTTCTATTAAGCTACAAAATCTCTGGAAGTCAGAGTATTCTTTACCCATCTATAGGTACACAGCTTCCTTTTTACTTCCTTGTACATAATAAAGGAAGTTTTGTAATCGCGAAAAATTTTGGTTTTCATATTTCAACGGAAATATCCATTTTGACCATCCCTGAATCTATTTTGACTAATTACGTCCTGACGTCTGTACGCACGTATGTATGTATGTATGTATGTATGTATGTATGTATGTATGTATGTATGTATGTATGTATGTATGTATGTATGTGCGTGTGTACGTACGTATCTCGCATAACTCAAAAACGTTAAGCCGTAGAAAGTTGAAATTCTGTATTTAGGACTACTATATGACATCTAGTTGTGCACCTCCCTTTTTGGTCATTATACAATTTCCAGAAGTAGTACTTTACTTGAAGCCTATAATAGATTTTAATGAAAAACTATTTTAAAATATAATCCAAAACTTTTCAAATTTGATATATAAGACTTTTATGTCAATGTGAATAACATAGTAGATTTTGGTTAAAATAGGCATATTACCTGAAGTTATTAACAGTTTTATTTATTATTTATTTATTACTAAATTTTTAATTGCTTTATATATTCTAATTTTTATTCGTTGAATTTTAAAGTAAAGTGAAGCGTGCGTGTGTTTCACAATTATGTGTAAATCTATGGTACTGTGCTTACGAAACATATGGGTTTTGGGATGTTTTTACTTTAATTTATGACTAAGAACATATTCAATTATATGTATAAGTATTATTTTTATTTAAGTCAACAATCCGTTAAATATATTTACTTTTCTTAAATGTTCTGTGACCTGGCAACTTATTTTTATACATGAAAGAAGAAAAACATGCAGCTTCACATCCCTTGAAAAAATGTAACTTTCTATATTAAGGCATTTGACCTGAATACATTTCCTCACCAAACAATTTTCTGAAAAATGTCCCGGTTTTGCAATTTTAAATGTGGTCACCCTAAATATAAATACTGTTTTCATACTTACATCAATAATTATTAGTAATGCCACTAAAAATGAGGTTTAGAAATTTGACCTTGACAGATATCGTTTAATTTTGTTATCATGATGTTTGAAAGTAGCGGTAGTGGGGGTAAAAATACCAGAGAAACCAGGATTATTTCGTGGTTGCCGTGGTCCGACTTTTTACTAACTTATTTCAGAAACCGCGTTCCAAATAGAAACCGGTAAATAATTTCAGGAATTACGGAACACAAAACCGTAAATCTGGTCGAACCAATTGCGTTACGGAACATACTATATGAAAATTCTGATTGAAAGATGTCAGTGTCCAGTGGAGTTCACATAAGTGTGTTTGTCTTATAATTTTACTGGAAATATAGGATTTTTTTAGAAATTTTCTGTATGGAATTTGTATAAAATACATACAACAGCCGGAAGGTAATGTACAAGAAATAAAAACTTTTGCAAGGAACTTTCTGTATGAAATTTGTAGAAAATACATAGACTGACATCAGATTTTTTATCGATTGACTCGCCATATCGCTTCATTACAACTAACACTTCCCTGTAACACTTTCCAATTACATACTCATCACTTTCGTTAACAATCCCCCTGGCTCTAATTTTTCTCTTCTCAGTGAGTCCCGTGTAAATTCATTATGACTGGCTACTAATGCCGCCTCACTTTGGCAACTCTTGAGCGAGTAATTTGTTCCATTGGTTCGCAATCAGTGAACGCGATGCGAGATGTGAGCCTGGTCAGTTCAGTCCGGCAGTATAGCACCAGTGCCGTAGTGCCGACTAATTTCACCGACGCGGAAATTGGACAATGGTGCCCGACTCACACTTAATTCAATTTGCTTTGTGGTCTGCGAATCGACGGCAAGGGTGTCGGGGAAAGTTTGATGGTACGTGATGTGGGGATATTTGGAATTCATGATGTACTATAAAATATGAAGAAAGATTTTGTGAAAAATTTATATTGTTAGGGGCTGTCCTTAAATTACGTAACGCAAAATTAGGCAATTGTTGATACCCCCTCCCCCCCTTGTAACACACCCGTAACGCAAACATGAACCATCCCTCATATATTACGTAACACAGTACTTGACCACCCCCCATTTTTTTTACTAAATATAAAAGTATATGGCCTCCTTAATATTCAGTTAAAAATTGATACAGAAACTATTTAAATTAATGTACATAAAGATGAAAAATAACAGAACAGAACAGAAAATATTTAAATTAATGTACATAAAGATGAAAAATAATGTACTATTCTTGCCCTATGGCTTGTCACCCCAATTTCTTTACTGGATATAAAAGTATATGGCCTCCTTAATATTCAGTTTAAATTTGAAACAGAAACTATTTAAATTAATGTACATAAAGATGAAAAATAATATACTACTACGGCTTGTCAACCCAGTTTTAATACTGAATATAAAAGTATATGGCCTCCTTAATATTCAGTTAAAATTTAAGCATATGCATTTGCATATGCTTTTAACAAACTATTGAAAAGTTTTTCCTTATCAACACTATTTGAATTCATGATTTAATATGAATTACATTGCACGAATGAAAGACCACTGGCCCGAATTTGAACTGTACCCGACATCTGTTGATTGTATTTGAAAACAAACGACTGGCTGCATACACGAATTAGCACCGCGTAATTTGAATGTTTCAAAACTATTAAAGCAAGTTTAGCAACATTTTTTATATTTTATCGTTACGTAACGCACACATTAAGCCTCCCCCACCCCCTCGTCACACTTCGTAACGCTACTCTTGACCCCCCCCTTGAAGCGTTACGTAATTTAAGGACAACCCCTTATAAACAAAAGGGGTTTACTGTTAGTGTCACGCCAGATTCCCCATTTCAATTGTTAATAATTGGCGCAAATAAACAGCACAAACTATAAGATTCTAGCACAAACCTAGCTCTAACTTCTCATTAAATTTTAGATTGATATTGGGTATGGGGCCATCTGACGTGACTTACATTTCACCTGGACTTCAGCCCATGACGTTCATATGTCTAATAGGGTGGACCTTAAAAGGGGTCGAATTTTAACTAGGCCGCCCTCAAAGTGGTTCCAAATAAATAAATAAAAATTGTGCTGGCAATGATTCCGCTTAATATTAATATGTGACCGTGCCTAAATGCACTTAATTTTTCCCAATTAAATAACATTGGGTTTTGACACATTTTGGAACTTTATGTTTTCCAAGCCAATAAAAGGTTTAAAAGATTGACTCAATATTGGATATATACTAGAATGAACCGAGAATATGTGGACAAAATTTGAAATCCCAATCATTATTCTTAAAATAATTATAGATGGTTAAACTATCGCACAAAGGCCCAAAAAAGCTATATATATATATATATATATATATATATATATATATATATATATATATATATATATATATATATATATATATATATATATATATATTCCAATATTGAGTGAATTTTTTAAACCTCTCAATGTATTATATATATAAATTCCATACAGACAGTTTCTTGCGAAAGATTTTATATTTCCAGTACATTACCTTCCCTCAGTTCTATGTATTTCGCACAAATTCCATACAGAAAGTTTTTTTTAGAATTGATTCTATATTTGCAATAAAATTATAACACAAACGTACATGTCAATCGCATTTGACATTGACATCTGTCTATCAGAATTTTTTTAATTGTATTAGCTGTTTGCAGTGTTTTTGCGTAGCTAGCTGCTTTATGATATTTAATTTCTTTATAATTTTTACCTTCCGTCATCTTTAGGTAAGGAAGGTATTGTCTTTGGTCAAAAAATTCGATGATGAGTTTTTAATGAATAATCAGGTTTAGGGTCCCTAGAATACGATTTTATTATTTTTGCGATGATGTCTGTATGCCTGTGTATCTGTGTATGTGTGTGTGTGTGTGTGTGTGTGTGTGTGTGTGTGTGTATGTGTGTGTGTGTGGGTGTGGGTGTGGGTGTGGGTTTGTGTGTGTGTGTGTGTGTGTGTGTGTGTGTGTGTGTGTGTGTGTGTGTATGACGATTTTTCTCCGCCGATAACTTCAACACTACAATTCTAAAAATTATAATTTTTTCGTATTCCTCTTCGTTACATCCATATGAAGAGCTAATTAGAATTTGGTTATAATTCGTCAACCGGATACCCTCATTTGAAGATTGTAAAAGTTTTTCTTGAAAAATTTCTGTTAAATATCATTTTTTCACATTTAATGTTATTATAAATATTAAGAATATTTTATTCTCTATACGATTTGCTTACATATTATACTTCATATTGAATGGATATAGTATATTATTGTAGATTATTGTATATTTTGTGCTTATATAATGTGCCACAACCATGAAAAGTCACGGTTACACACAATTATATCTGTGTATTCTTACAAAAGTCTGTACATTGTAATACGTACTTAGGAGAATGTCCATATGCTGCCATCTACGCTAAGCTTTGCGCTAAGGGTCTCATTGTAATATATTGCTGACTTTGACATTTGTACCGTAAGTGTTGTCCTTTGTTTTTTGTACTAAACATTTGTTACAATAAATGTTATTATTATTATTATTATTATTATTATTATTATTATTATTATTATTATTATTATTATTATTATTATTATTATTATTATTATTATTATTATTATTATTATTATTATTATTATTATTATTATTATTATTATTATTATTATTATTATTATTATTATTATTATTATTATTATTATTATTATTATTATTATTATTATTATTATTATTATTATTATTATTATTATTATTATTATTATTATTATTATTATTATTATTATTATTATTATTATTATTATTATTATTATTATTATTATTATTATTATTATTATTATTATTATTATTATTATTATTATAGAAATTATAAATTATTAAAGTTTAAAATTAACGTGTTACATTTAAATTTACTAGAAGTCCAGCTGAATAAATCAATTAAAAATGCTCCAAAATTATCATTTTTCAAAAATTATTTCTATTTTGAATGCCATAATACCTTTATTCTTCTACCACGTATTGCATTTTACAGAAAATCACGTACCACTTGACAACAAAACTTCTCAAAGCCAACTTCAAATCCTCAACGTCTCATATTTGCTACTTCACTTCATACAGAAATTAAATTTAGAAACTCCAGAGTGTTATTGCAGCCGAACAATATAAAAGCCATTATAAGTATTACCCACGAGTTTATATGTCTCGGTTACGGGCCATAATCGCACTGTACGAATAAACCGTGCAGTCGCAGGAGCAGTGCATTACAACGAAGCAGGAGTCGTTCGCTTGCAGGAATTAATCAAAGTGGCTGTTTTAATGGCAGGAATTACGGCCTTTGTTGCCAATGAAGAAAAGATTAACTTCCCTGCCCGGGAATAACAAAGTGCGAACTGGCGGGAAAATACAAATTGAGGATGACGATGGAGAATGATGGTGTTGAATTGAAAAGGAGGGCGTTGGTCAGGAAAATGAGACAGAGTGAAGGATGAATAAATAAATATTTAAAAAATTATTTAAAATTACTTTGGTATGGTTTTTTTAAAGGTCCTGCTGAATAGCTTAAGGGCGTGGGCATGTTGCGTGGGCAGTTTGGGTGGGCATGTTGCGTGGGCAGTTTGGGTGGGCATGTTGCGTAGGTAGTTTGGGTGGGCATGTTGCGTGGGCAGTTTGGGTGGGCATGTTGCGTGGGCAGTTTGGGTGGGCATGTTGCGTGGGTAGTTTGGGTGGGCATCTTGCGTGGGTAGTTTGGATGGGCATGTTGCGTGGGTAGTTTGGGTGGGCATGTTGCGTGGGCAGTTTGGGTGGGCATGTTGCGTGGGCAGTTTGGGTGGGCATGTTGCGTGGGCAGTTTGGGTGGGCATGTTGCGTGGGTAGTTTGGGTGGGCATGTTGCGTGGGCAGTTTGGGTGGGCATGCTGCGTGGGCAGTTTGGGTGGGCATCATAAAACACTATCGGCGGAGCCCTAGGGTAAACTCGGCGAAGCCGAGGTTAGGCTAGTAGTATACTATAGTCTATCCGTTTTAACTATAGATTAGATGTTATTCTTGTTATCGCCATTGAAATTTAATTATTTTAATTATTGTCAAATTTATATTCTTATATGTGTTGTTATTTAATATCGTACTCGTATTTATTTTACGTTTCATGATTAAATGTATTTAAACGAAATTTTTGACGTAAATTTGACGGTTATGTGAATATCAAATTCATTTGTCCAAAGTTAAATTATCTGTATCCCTCAATCAAAGAAATATGAGTTTTATTTACAACAAAAATTACTTTTGTTCTAAAAAACATCCAAAATGAAAAGAATTACTTTCAACTTAAATAAATTGCAGGTAAAAATAAAAAACGCTACTTTTAAATCTTACTTTTAATTTTAAAACTATTGTAATTTTATTTTAAAATTAATATACTTTTAGTAGATTATTATATATTTTTGACTTAAATATTTCTACTTTTGTTTTGAATACAATTTGCTTAAAATAAAATTATACTTTCGGTATAAAATTAATACTGTTTAGATAAAAACTTTATTCATTTGTGTTCAAAAATTGAGAGTTCGGATTAAAAGTAAAAATAGTTGTTTAATTCAAATAAAAGTTTTGTTAAAATCAAAGTTAAATATTTTTTCTTCAAAATATTGATGATTTTAAATGTAAAAATAACTTTATAAACAAAAATTATTACTTTCATATTAGAATATTTACTTTTACGTTAATATGTTTAATTGTCATTAAATTTACAAACAATTTTAATTTAAAAGAATTAAATTTTTACTTCCTAGTTGCCGATTTTTCACTGCATAGACATAGAGCATACATAGATCGTCTTAGTCAGTGTTTTATGTGTGATTAGAAATGCGCTGAAAATATAGCAGCAATAATAATTATAGGCATAGCAAACACAGAAAATATTATTAAAGAAATATATAGGTAATTACCTAAAAGATAACAAAATTGAGGATGTTTGTCTATATTTTGAAGGTAAGAATATTGAACATAATAGTTTTAGGAAATATATATATATATATATATATATATATATATATATATATATATATATATATATATATATATATATATATATACAGGGTGATTCATCGGTCTGTCCTCTCTTTATAACTCTTTTATTTTAAGTCAGATAGAAAAACTGTTCAAATATAATTTATATGATATATTATTGTCTATCTACGTACCATATGCATTTGTATACAGGGTGTTCCGTTTAGGCGCAACAATATGTAACTTTATATTTCTTAATGGAACATCCTATATTTATTTATTTATTTTGATAGTAAATTAGATTCCCTTTAAAAAAGTATTAAGTAATAAGGGGTCTAAAATTATAAATTAAGAAGTTATTTACGTTCATAAAAAATAGTAGTTCAGAGTGGAAAAGACCATAATATAATACAAAATTTTGATCCTTTTTATTAATACTTATTTTAAACATTACACTAATTCCAAAGAAGCTATTAAAATTTAGTGACAGACTAAATAATGCAAAATTATAATAACTGCTCGAAAACTTGTCCTTCAATTTCAATAGATTTTTCTATTATAACTATTATATTAACCATCTCATCTTTACTACAATTTGTATCATTCATTTTCACATCAACATCAACAATGATAAACTAAGAGTATTTGGACAACTTTTTTGTTTAAATTCGAAACAATTGATCAAATTATCCATAGCTTACTTTGTTAATAATAACATGATAGAAACATATCATTCAACGAATAAAGGTAAATAACTTTTTAATTTATAATTTTAGACCCCTTATTACTTAATACTTTTTTAAAGGGAATCTAATTTATTATCAAAATAAATAAATAAATATAGGGTGTTCCATTTAGAAATATAAAGTTACATATTGTTGCGCATAAATGGAGCATCCTGTATACAAATGGATATGGTATGTAGATAGATAATACTATATCATATAAATTATATTTGAAGAGTTTTTCTATCTGACTTAAAATAAAAGAATTATAAAGAGAGGACAGACCGATGAATCACCCTGTATATATATATATATATATATATATATATATATATATATATATACAGGGTGTTATATTTTAATGGACCCAGCAAATATCTCGCTTATTTATTAAGTTGGCAATTTTTTTCATATAACATGATTTATACAGGAACATGTAAGCTACTTCATGACGAATGTACATTCCTAATACCACTTCCGGTTTATGAGTAATTAATATCTACTTTGAAATTTCAAATGGAACATACTATATTTTTTTACAAATTTGAAAAGTGCATCAAATTTGCTTTACAATCATGTAAAATAATCCATATGTTACATTATTAAAAATTAAAATGGCGGACACTTTTTTATACACCTAATTGGAAAGAGAATAGTGAGCCATGACTGTGGCTTGAAATAAAACAATTAACTAAAACAATTGTAACTATTATTATTGAACGAAATAATATTTTTTTTGTCATAATAATACAGAAAATAAGAATAAGGAACACAAGCCACAGTCATGGCTCACTATTCTCTTTCCAATTAGGTGTATAAAAAAGTGCCCGCCATTTTAATTTTTAATAATGTAACATATGGATTATTTTACATGATTGTAAAGCAAATTTGATGCACTTTTCAAATTTGTAAAAAAATATAGTATGTTCCATTTGAAATTTCAAAGTAGGTATTAATTACTCATAAACCGGAAGTGGTATCATGAATGTGCATCCGTCATCAAGTAGCTTACATGTTCCTGTATAAATTATGTTATATGAAAAAAATTGCCAACTTAATAAATAAGCGAGATATTTGCTGGGTCCATTAAAATATAACACCCTGTATATATATATTCAAAATGAAATGAATAATATTATTTGTTCTTAGGAAAACAACTAATTGTAGACTCTCTGCATTCTGTGTCTTTTAAACGACTTGGATATGGAGGAATCGATTCCTTACAAGAATTTCCATTTAAAGATATCAGTATGAAGCCAGCTGAATCTTTGGAAAGTATGTATTATTATTAAAATTGTTACTTTGAAGATACTATTACGTTTATTTACTTTATGTTTATTACTAGTTCGGGGAAGGATATAATGCATATGAAACTTTTAGCTGACTACAAGACTACAAGAATTGCTAATCAATAATTATTATTGACTTCAATCACAACCACATCATACATTTAAGTAAAAAAGAAAATTTAGTATGTATTTCCAAATATACTTATAAAATTACAAGTTGCAAATATGTTGTAAAAATTAAATTCATTTAGACTTAAGATCCACTTAAGATATGTTTTGTTAATAATTATTGTATTTATTGTTGCATGTACAATTATCTTTTTAGAAATAAGTTTTCTTTTCCATTATAATATCAGAAATCACAATGAATTTTTTTCAGGCACATGTTTTGTTAATTATTGTATAATTATTAAAATAAAACAAGAGTATTGAGTATATATTAAGGAATTTTAATTTTAAAAATTCTATTTCTCAGGTTAAATTAAGATTTTTTATTTCAAATAAATAAAAATAATAATTTAAAAATAGCATAAATTTAAATGATATAAATATTTTTCAAATTTAATTCGAAATTAAATACATTTCACTTAAATACGAGGAGATTTAAAAAAGAATATAATACTCTTAACAAATTTATTTTTGATATAATGGTATTTACTTTTGTGTAAATTCATAAATAAAGGTTGAAAGCAAGGGTACTTTTAAATCAAATATAAACTTTGTTGGATCCTTTTTGAAAGTAAAAATATTTGATTTAACCTGCAATCCATAAGTATTAAAGCAATTTTTTTTTTTTGGTGTCTCACTCACACTTCACACACAAGAATACATGTATCGGTATACGCTTGCTCTATTCAGTAGTTAACAAATCCCAGTTATTTACACTTTTGTTCTAAAATAAATAGGGCAGAAATTACAGTCATATGAAAATTTCCCTATTGTATTTTCTATGGTCCAGAAAAAAGTAAACACCTGGTATATTATGATTCGAAATAGTTCTCTGTTTAATTCTATATTTTCACAACGATACTTTAAAAAACTAACTTAACTTTTGCAATTGCAACACCAAATAGTAAATAGGTAAATAACTGTTTAAAATGAATTTCTTATTGTCAACAATTCTAGCGTGACCCTTGCACAATTTTTCAATATATTGCCTTTTAACCCTAATCCTAATATGGACATAGGTGCATTATGTTTTGGGGGATATTTTGAAGGGAACAATGCGTATTAAGAACATTGATGAACATACTTTTCAAACCAATGTCTATATTTATTCACAATGTTCGGTAATATCGTAGTAATAAATATACAAGGCTAATTGTAAATTAAATAGTACTGTTTAATATTATTTTCACTTTTACCTCTACCATATGCACAGATATTTTTTAGAAGTAATTTATTGAAAATCTGTTATAGGTATTTATGAATAATAATAACTGTTGATTCTTCGTGTTTGTGTAAATAAAATAAATATATTCCATATTATAACAATAACACGAGCATAACATATAACAAACAATGATACAAATAAAAAATAGTCCATCTTACTTTGGAAGTCGCCTATTGGATCTCGTAACAGAAACTACATAATTTCCTTTGACAATTTTCACAAAAGAGTTTACAGTTTTAATCACAAATTGTCCATAAATACACGTAAATGTCGTACATAATTTGTTAATAACAATATTTTTAATTAAATCACTTATGATGGGTTCCAAGGGAAAAAATGATTGGACAAGCAGTCTACTGGTGAAAATTATTTATTTCTAACAGACGTTTCGACTAAAACGTTAGTCTTCTTCAGGGCAAGAAATGGTCAATTACACATCATTTGTGGCAACCACCCATGAGGAACAGTTTTCGATAAAATTATCACAGAGTTGATCGTCATAAGGTATACAAACATAAATAAATAACATATAAAAAGATAAGCAGTCGATTGTAAAAAAAATAAATATGACATTTAAGTCAACTAATCAGTCACACGTGTAATTTTTGTTAAAAAAAGTTTTTATTCCGACCGACGCCAAATATTTCCAATTTTAAATGGCACAACATTGACCCCTGTGGTGCACTCTCCACGCCAGCAATGAGTGCCCGTGAGGTGACGCCTGGTAAGCGCCCGCACGGTGCAAATATTTCATCATTACCGCATCTGTGTACAAAGCAGATTGGCACACCCAGCAATGGGTAATAAGCCGTGATGATATATTTATTTATTTATTTATTTATTTTTTTTACAATTTTTTTTACATTTTTTTTTACAATTGACTGCTTATCTTTTTATATGTTATTTATTTATGTTTGTATACCTTATGACGATCAACTATGTGATAATTTTATCGAAAACTGTTCCTCATGGGTGGTTGCCACAAATGATATGTAATTGACCATTTCTTGCCCTGAAGAAGACTAACGTTTTAGTCGAAACGTCTGTTAGAAATAAATAACTTTCACCAGTAGACTGCTTGTCCAATCATTTTTTCCCTTGGGACCCATCATCCATTCTTCAGTCGATTATCGATCAAGTTCAATAAATCACTTATATTTCATGAAAATCTATACAAAAAGTCCACGGACGCAACACTATGAAACTTTGTTTACAACTGAACTGACTAAATACGATCGGCTGGCAGCTGTTTAGCGCGAACAGGTAAAAACCTAGCCTATTATGATTCCAAATCAGGGAATATCACTGAAGGAGACATGTGTTTTGCAAATTGGAAATAATGTTGTCAAATCTATCTAATGAGGAATATCTTTACCGAATATAAATACATATATACTATATACATATGGTAAAATTCTACGTTAAAAAAGTCAAACAACATAGATTTTCAGATGAAAAATTGGAGAATCAATAATTTTTTATGTATTATGTTTGTAATAACTCATACTTTGTTTAGTTTATAACGCTTACTTTATTAAAAGTTACAAACTTATAATAACTTCAACACAATATAATCAAACTTCACCAGTTATTATATTATGCTTTTATAATTATTAAAACTTATGTAAGAAATATATTTTTTTTACAAATCTACTATGACAAGTGGCTTAGCCAGGATTGAAAATTTTCAGGTACTCAGCATATTAGTCAATATTTACCTACATATGTAAAAGATATCTGTGCTAAATAAATACTGGGACAAAAACGAATCGAAATGTTACTTTTATATTTGAGAAATCATTCCAAAATGCAAAAGCATTTCGCAATCGAGTATCAAACAACGTTTTTTCGAAAACTGTGACCCAAAATTAATAATATCAATTTAATATGAAGTATAAAATGCAGTCAAATCGTATAGATTATAAAACATTCTTTAATATTTATAACATTAAATGTGAAAAAATGATATTTAAAACTGTTAAAATCTTCAAATGAGGGTACTTCCGGTTGACCAATTTTTAACCAAAATCTAACCAGCTCTTCACTGTTAGAAAAAATGTAAAATTACATATATAATTTCCATTATAATTTACGTAAAATTCCATATTTACATAATATTTTCAATAAGTTTACTGATGTGTTGTACTTTTACATATATGCCGGTACTTTTACAAATATCTGTAAAAATACATAATACTTCTGTACATATCCTATTATATTTTTGTAATAATACAAAATATATATATATATTTGTACATATATGACATGTATTTTTAAATAAACTACATAATATTTTTGGTATTTCTGTAAAATTACATAATTACATTACAATTTGTGTAAAATTACTAATACTACATTATAGTTTCTGTATAATTACAGAAAATATAATGCGTATGAACACACTAGAAAAAATGTAAAATTACATATATAATTTCCATTATAATTTAACTAAAATTCCATATTTACATAATATTTTCAATAAGTTTACTGATGTGCTGTACTTCTACATATATGCCTGAACTTTTAAAAAATATCTGTAAAAATACACAATACTTTGTGTAAAAGTACG